>PVJD01000667.1:0-299350 GCA_004026545.1 Mormoops blainvillei
CCCATGTGCAGCATCAACTTTCCTAATTTCCTAAGCATCCAAATTAAAAAATTAAAAAGAAGCAGAAGAAATGAACAATGTACTTCATTTAACCCAAAGATCTAAAATATTATCATTTTAACACATCAGTATAAAATGCGTTAACGAGACAGCTCACTTTCTTGTAGAAAGTCTTTGCTACCTAGTATATATTGTAGACGCTGTAGCACATCAAATGCTCAGTAGCCACACCTGACGCGTTCTCTCGTGTGGGGCTGCACAGTCCCAGAGGCGGGAAGCATGGCCCGAGTCCCTCTGCGTCCAGAGAGCCCATCTAGCGACTGCCGCGAGAGGAGGACTTGTAAGTGCTTGTGCAATGAGTAAAATGGAGACGGTTAACTCCATCTGGTATACAAGTATACTAGTTAGTTAGGGCTGCTGTAACCAAGTACCACAAACTGGGTGGTTTAAACAACTGGGACCTCATAGCCCTGGAAGCTCGAAGCCTGAAGTCAAGGTGTTGGTGGGGCTGGTTTCTTTAGAGGCTGTGAGGCAAATCTGATTGAAGCCTCTTCGCAGCTTCCTGCAGTTTGCTAGCAATCTTTGGTGTTCCTTGGCTACTACTCAATCACTTTGCTTTCTGTCTTCGTTTTCACAAGGTCTCCTCGTGTGTGTGTGTGTGTGTGCGCGTGCCTGTCTCCAAAATTCCCCCTTTAACAATGACATCGGTCATATTGGACTAGGACCTCATCTTAACTAATTACATATGCAATGACCCTACTTCCAAATAAGGTCCCATTCTGAGGCCCTGGGGATTAGACCCTTAATGTATGAATTTGAGGGGGACACAATTCGACCCATAGGATAAGACAGGTAGCGATAGTAAGTCATGTTTGGGGGCCCCTGGAGTGGAGGGGCAGAGCAGGGTGTCACTTCAAATTGTTCAATTCCAAATTCAACGTGTTTTTGGCTGCTGCCCCCGTGGAGAGCCCTCCTTGCCTGGGCTTGGTTGTTCTTGGCTAGCCTGGGTTGTGGTTGGGTTATCAAGGACAGGACAGGCCTTTCTTTGAAGTATATTTTCATTTAAATTTCTTGAATTTTCTTGTGAAATAAAAGTAACATGGTTCTTACATACACAGGCATTTCAGGGAGATAAAATTCCCCTGAATTTGCCCTTTCGTGCCTTTCATTTCTCCGTTGTAATTGTTTCCTTTATTGCATGGGTGTCTGGTAATCACAAGGTTCGGCTGTCTGCTGAGGGAGATGAGATTGTGAGGGACAAGCAGCTTGACAACTAAAGAAATAAGAAAGTTCAAAGCAGGCAGGAGGGCCCTTTCTGTGTGGGACAACATTAGCCAACTCTTAAGTCCAAGTTTCCCAGGCTGGGCCAACACTGGTCTAAGCCAGTGCCCACAAGTCCCCTGGTGGAGCCTCTTGTTCTTTTCATTGGGAATTGGTGTTTTCCAGGCATCGCAGTGTGATCCAACTAAAATCCCCACATCACAAACAGTAGAAGCCTTTGAAGGCCAGAAGCTGAGATTGACCGGCAAGGCAGGGATTGTGGTGTGCGGCTGGGTCTGCAGATCCAGGTCGTGCGGTTGTGTCTCGCTTTGTCTGCTTTGTTCTTTGTGCCACGCCAAAGAATCAGATTCCTCTGCCTCATTGTGGGGGCACATCTTTCCCCAGCGTTTAAATAACGTCTTCAGTGCCGCTCTGTTAGGATAAGCCCATACCAGTATTCGACGGGCCAGCAACCAAAGAACTTCTGTGTAGCTGGGAGAATTTATTACTAAAAATTATTTTCCAGGCTGATTATTCAGTTCTTTCTTTTAAAGGTCAGACTTTGTGATATGACGATTAAAGTTTCCTTTTTATAAACTGCCTTTTTCTCTACCATGGGCTCCCATCAGAGGACTTAGAAAACTCTCTTTTGTCCTTTTCTCTGAAAAATCAATGAGCCTGGCACAATTCCTTTCCACTTAATAATTTGGGTAGTGCTGGGTTTTTTTGTTGTTGTTTGTTTGTTTGATTTTAGGCAACTCCAACGGACACCATAGAGTATGTGCTCTCTCTCGGTGACTGTCTCAGGAGATATTTAAGTGACAGGACATGGGGTTTGAAGGAATATGTTGCAGGACTTCTGTTTTAGACCCCAAATGTTCTAGAAAAGGATCTCGGGAAAACACATTTGCAGGCTCTCCCTGAATTTGTGGCTGGGGAGACAGTAAGGTGCAAGGCGGCGATAAAAAGTTATTTTATTAAAATGCTCAACCCTACCCATTGGCTGCTCCATGCACTTGGCCAAGGGTAGGGGCTGAGGGTGGAGGTCAAAGACAGAAGAGGGTCTTAAAACAGATATACCTTTGAGCATATATGAGGTGCAAGACACTTTCAATAGAGTGTCACATTCAATCCTCATAGAGCCCTATGTGGTCAGAATTGTTATTCCCTTATTTTGGATGGGGAATTGATTTTGAAAAAGCTTAAAGAAGTCAGTTCACAATTACTAGGAAGTGAAGCTAGAATTGAACTCAGGACACTCTGATCCCAAAGCCTATGATTGTCCTGCATGCTCCAAGGACACTCCCGAGTCACTCCCACCTGTAAGCAATCCAACCACACGGCTGTCGGACCTCCCAAATCAGGACCCTAACTTTTACAGCAGACGAGAGTACCTCATGCTCAGATCCAGCTCAGACCCTGGAACCTCGTGCCTCTTCCTTATAGCTGTTCATAGACCAGCCATTAGTGACTTTTCACAGCCTCACCCCAACACTGGTGTGGCCGGTGAACCCCCAGAACGGTTTATGCCCAATAGGGCCCTTTGTCACAAATGTGAAAGGCTGAACTTCCCCTGAACAATTTCAATGGTTCTTTTTCATCCCTGCCCTGGTACCTAAATGCATTTCCCTGGTCCCATCAGAAAATACCTTTCGGTCTTCCTTTTCTTCTATGCACATGAGGAATCTGGACCTCGAGCCCGAGTCATGTGTTATTTAAATGAGATAAAAATGAAGCAAGCACTTATTGAGTGTTGACTGTATATCAGACTTTAAGTTTTTTACTGTCATTTTCTAATTTTATGGGCTTCACAAAACCCATATGCAAAGAGAAAACTATTATCCTTATTTTACAGTTGAGGGAAGTTAAGAAAAGTATTTGCTAAATGTCACCGTCCTAGGGAGGTGGATGGACTCCTGATTCTGCACACCTTATCCAGAGTCATGGGTGGGCCCAGTGTCTAGCACCGAGCATGCTCAGTCCAGCCGAGTCACAAAGGTGTGTCTGTGACCTTGCTCCCTCCTGAGCCACTCCTGCCAAACTGGCATCTTTCTTCGTGGTAAAATAAATCATACCTTGGAACCCAATTCGTAGCTTTTATTGCTAGAGAGCCAAAGATAGAGAAGAAAGATTTGCCAATGTCTTGGGTATCTTTACATAGTACCTATTTTAATTCTAGATGGTGGTAAAATTTTTCAGACAAAAATATTGAGACCCAGAGAGATTAAATGATTTCTCTGACTTTATACAAAGTTAGACTAAATCCAAGATGCTCCTCTCAATTATTTTTATGGAGGGCATCTTCTGTGCCATTGCAGACCACCTCTGTGTTTTGGGGGTGAGGGGTGTCTAATATACACCATCGTTTTTATGCTTCCTTAAAGTGTTTGTTTCTCCTCCGGAAGTTCAGTAATGGGAATGCAGGATCCATCATGAGGCAAGGACTCCAGGGGTAGGAGGCTGAAATATGTATACTGTGCCTAGTGCTGCTATCCGAATAATTAGACTATAAGGAAAGAAGAAAAAGTACCCAAACTTTACTGAGCAGAGTTGCATCTTAATAATTGAATCTTTTTTACTATTT
This sequence comes from Mormoops blainvillei, assembly GCA_004026545.1. Taxonomy (NCBI): domain Eukaryota; kingdom Metazoa; phylum Chordata; class Mammalia; order Chiroptera; family Mormoopidae; genus Mormoops; species Mormoops blainvillei. Next base: position 3,845 of record PVJD01000667.1, read on the forward strand.
CCCGGACTCTTTCATTATCATAAGTGTGTCATTTCATGAACTGCCATTTAATCGAACATACACCATTTACTCCAACGAACCTTGAATGGTATAATGCTAATTTTCATAACTTCACTAACAATGTTGTTTTTAAAACCCCGCATTTTTCAGGACCTGTGATATCTATCTGCCTTCAGCATTTTTGTCCATATCGACCTGACAGTGCCCTCGGGTTCTTAACTATTATCTCCTCTTTAGTAATTTATCTTTGGTTTCCCAATTTAAAAAAAGGATATTAATATTTATGACCAGATTGTTATTCCAGGGGGAAATATCATGGCTCTGGGTTTATTCTGTGACATTCCCTTCTGTAACTTCATTTTATAATCTAAGGAAACATGTTTATGCTAGAGAAGAGAGTAGTAATTGCAACAGACTATTGTGTCAAGAATGACTGTCTCATGTTGATTTGATTAGGGTATAATTGTTCCTTCCATAATTTTTCTCATATTTGCTCATGAACATGTCATGTCATATATACACACACATATATACATATATGCATGTATTTAATTTAAGAATTACTTCTGTTGCTCTCTAATTTCTGAAAAAAAGTACGAACACAACGTTGGTTTCCCTGGTGAAAATTCTTCCCAGAAGACACAATATGGCATGAGATATTTACTAACAGCAGGTAATATACAAAGCCATTTCTACTGGAAAATATACCATCTGGGAAAAAAACAATTTGTGAAAATAGATTTCAGTATGATTGTGTGATCTTGGGTTAATAGTGACGGTAACTGCCTCATGAAAGTAGTTTTTTAGTAGGAAATGGAAGAGCATTTGGAGAGAACCATTGCGAATAGCCTTTGGTTCATTTTCTGGCAATTGCTTCCAGCCGAGAGCCTGAACCAAGCCCACGTTATTGTGGCCCCTTGCTGAATGAGACGCAGGAAGAGGGGTCAAGGGAATACAACCAAGAAGACAGTCGGAGGCACCTTGACATAAACCCATGAGGACATGATCACAGTCCTTCTGCTCTCCGTGCTTCAGTGCCCTGGTCCCCTTCTCCTCATGCTCGTACCGCTGGCCTTTGTACATGTTGTTCTCTCTGCCTGGAGCAGTGCCCGCTTCCTGCTCTCAGTCCCCTACCCCCATGACACAGATAATATGTGTCCAACCATTGACTAACACCATGAGTCTTTTCTGCCTAGCACTTATCATAGCTGTAATTGTCCTTTTATTGGTGTGCTCTATAAACAACAGCTGTCGATCCTCTGCTAGATTGTAAGTTTCCTAAGTACCTACCACATGCCTGCCTTTTAGATGGGACCCATGAATAGTTTCTGGATGAATTAATGGCTTGGCTCTTGAGTAGTGCTCTCTGTGGCCTTGGAGCATCTCCCTGAGGTTTGCCGCTAGTCTCGCTAAGCAGCCATGGCTGGGCTGGTGGGTGGCATGCTTGGCTGGCTGCATTCGAGCATGGTCTCTGACAGTGGGACAGCGATTTCATCTGATTGAAACTATCTGGGTTGCGTGGGGATCAAAGTCTGGGGGATTAGAACAACCGATTCCTTAATCAACAGAGCCAGAATGACTTCAAAGCGATTTCTTCCTGGGAACGATTGGGCAACAGTACAGAGGAGGGTCACAGCCTGGATGTAGGAAACATTAAATCTTCTGTTCTGACTTTATGAAGCTCTGTTTCTATTATGCTGCGAATGTTTCCAGTTTAGTTACAGGCATGTGCCCAAAGAGAACAGTGATGACTGGAATTACAAGTTTGAAGAACTAGGAAGGGTCTTAGAAAATGGTTTAACACTTTTTTCTCAGATGGAGACCTACAGAAATCCAGTAACTTGCCCATAATTTCTGGACCAGTGACAGGGTCAGGTCTGGAATCCAGCGTTCTTTCCATCAGGCTAGACTTCTGCTTCTTACACAGCAGGTCTGCTCCTTGGATGTCTGGAGCCACGTACTCACATGCCTTGCCACTTGGAAGAAGGGGGGATCTGGGCAAGCCACTTAACCTTTTGGGATGTCAGGCTTTGATTTCCCATGTGGAGAATGATGAGCCATGCTAACTAATACCCGAAGTCCCTTGAATTGCAGATCATTTCTTATTTTTCACCGACCCTCTGCTCTTCCAAAATTGTGTGTCCTTGGGTACCCCTTCTCAGCCCAAGTCCTACACTGCAAAGTGTGATATGTTAGTTTTATATTAATAATAAGCAACACGTGTATAGCACTTATAATATATGAGATCCAGTTCTATATTCCATATAGTAACTAGTTTAAGCCTCACTGTGACCTTATTGGAAACACTGCTTATTATTTACTCCGATTTTACATGTGGAGAAACTGACACTCGAAATCTTCCAGGTCATGCCCATAGCTTTGTAGATGCCAAGCGACTGGGATAGTATTCGAACCCAGGTAGGTGGGCTCCAGAGTCTGTGCCGACTTGGTTTAGAGACAACTGTCTGCGCAGAGTGGACTCATCTTGTATATTTATTTGTTTATTACCCTTTTTTCCAAATGAATTTGAAGTGCCTTACAGGCGTACCCATGTACCACATACAAAACACGTGCATAAATACGTGGGGAGGAGACTCAACGGGTAAGGTCAATATAAAAAATCTTTGAACACTTTACTAAAGGTAGGCTTAGCACTAGGCTTTGGGTGTCCTGGTAGTGAATACAAAAAAAAAACCCCAAAAAACAAAAACAAAACAAAATCCCAAACAACAGCCCCTCCCTGCCCCAACACACATACACAATTCCTTCCATCCATCTGAAACAGGACTTGAAAAAACTACTTTGAAGACTCTTCATTGAATTATAGAAGTTTATTATACATTTTGATTGACTGCAAATATTTCTCCCATTCCCTAGGTTGTTTTTCACTCTTTTTATTGTTCCCTTTGCTGCATGGTTTTTTAGGTTTATACAGGGGCGGGCAAAAGGAGCTTTACCGCTGTTCGCCTGGAAAAAGACATGCAGGTTATAGCTATTACAAAGCTTTCTTCACTCAAAAGACTCCCACTCACCACTGTCAGTCTGCTTTTACCCTCCCCTGCAGAGTCCCACCTGTTTTTGGTTTTGCTGCCTGTGCTTTGGGCTTCAGAGCCATGGAATCATTGCCCAGGCCCATGAAATCAAGCATTTTTCCTATGTTTTCTTCTAGGAGTTTTACAGTTTTATTTCTAATGGTTAAGTCTTTAATCTACTTGGAGTGGATTTTCATGTATGGTATTAAGGTAAGGGTCTAATCTCACTCTTTTGCATGCCTCCCCTGCACCGTTGAAGAGACTATCTTTCTTCTGCTGTGTAGCCTCTGCACCTGGCCATCTCCTGATCCACCTTCCGGCCTTCTGCACAGCGAAGGGCTGCCTCCACCTGGCTCACTTGTCCTCTGGCAGCATCTGGCGTCAGCTAACGGCGAGCGCTGGCCAGAGATCGGAAAGGAGGTGAGGAATGTGTCTGCGGGTTCATTCTCCAGGCTTTTTCCTTGCAGGCTCATCCTGAGTGAAAATAATAATTTAAAAATTCCCTAAGCTCTTCATTTTCAGCTTTATTATTTTTATATGTAAACCTTTTTTTATATTTGATTTCATTTTTGTGTAAGATGTGAAGTAGGGAGCCAGTGAAGTTTTTTTCTCCATGGCTAGTGGTTAATCCACCAATCTAAACCCAGTTTTGGCCCGCTGATTTGAAATGTTATCAGATACACAGTCGGCCAGTTTTTAAATTTTTATTTCTGCATATTTTTGTAATAAGGGTTTATATTTTTCTTCCATTGGTTTCTTTATTAAATATAACATTATCTGACACATTCAATTTTCTATTTTGTTACACAAAACTTATTCATTCCTTCTTTTGAATAATAATGAAATTTATATATATTTCATTCTCCCTTCTTTTCCTCCCCTCTCCTTCACCATTTAATTTTAACTAAACATATTTTTCTCAGCATTTACTTTCATATCTTTAAATCTATACTTAGACCTCTATTGCTTGATTTATTGGTTTTAAATATTTCCTTTTGACTACCAGCTTAGAAATAATGGGAAAGCAGCATATTCTTATATCCATCCTGCTTTCTCTCCAATTTCTTCTCTTAGCTTCTAAAATTTTATTCTGTATTGTTAAGGTTTGTTATACATAATTATTGTTATACACTCATAATTAGTCCTTAGCAAAGTTCTGTAGTTCATATAAATTAAAGCTCACTTTCAATCCTTCTTTTGTCATTTTTACATTTTTTAATGATTTTTTATTGTCGTTCAATTATAGTTGTCCCCATTTCCCCCCCTTTACTCTTCCCCACTCTACTCATCCCACCTCCCCATGTTCAGTCTTCCCCCCATCCCCGTTGTCTTTGTCCATGGGTCCTTTATACATGTCCCTTGATGACCCTTCCCCTTCTTTCCTCAGCTATCCCCCTTTGGCCTCCCCTCTGGTTACTGTCAGTTGGTTTTTTATTTCAATGTTGCTGGCTATATTTTGCTCGCTTGTTTGTTTAGTTGATTAGGCTCCACTTATAGGTGAGATCATGTGGTATTTGTCTTTCACCGCCTGGCTTATTTCACTCAGCATAATGCTCTCCAGTTCCATCCGTGCTGTCACGAAGGGTAGGAGTTCTTATTTGCCTGAGGCATTTTTATTTTTAGCGAAGACATTGCTTTAAGAAGAGCTAATAGGTGTTTTATTGTCTGAGTTTTTACATGTCCAGGATTTTTTTTACCTGTACTCTTGCATTTTGGTACATAGTTTGTGTTTCATGCTTTCTTCCCTTAGGACTTTATAGAGAGTTTTTAGCTACTTTCTTACACTGATAATCTTCTAGACCTGATGTGGAATGATAAAATGGTACGTGGCCAACCAGATTTCTTCCCTTAGGCTGATGGAATTTTTTTTTTATTAGATGCCTAAATATTTATCACAAAGATAACTAATTTGTCCTCAATACCCTTAATTTCAATATTGACTTTCTGTTCTGTTGGTTACTGGAACATAACCAACCCCTTCAATCTGTAGGACATAGTTTCTTATATTTCTTGAATTTTTGAAAAATACATCTTTAAACACCTTTCCTTTCATCATATTGGTTCTCTTCTTTGGGGACATCAATTAAACTTTTTCAACTTTGCACCCTCACTTTGTTTTCCTTGTTTTATCTCAGTCCTTTGTGCTCTGTGTTTTACTGTATTTTCCTTCATGTTGCTCTAGAATGGACTTCCTTGTAGAATGTTTTGTTCCTCTGTTTTTTTTCTTGAGTTTTACTTCGTCTTTCAAAAAAATTTGTTGTCTTCGTATATTTTTCCTAAACTCTGCTATCTCAGCCTTAAATTCTTGTTTTATAGAGGTGATAGCATGTTTCTTAAAAATTCATTAAAATATGTTGAGTTACAGTTTTGATCTGTTCCTTGACTATGTAATCCTGATGAGTGCACATTCATCTGTCATTTTTTTTCCAGAAATCTACTTTCTCTCAGTTCCGGAAACTGAAAGTCTGAGAGGAGAGCTGCAACATGGCTGTGTTCTTGTGAGGAGTGTGTTCTAGTGAGAGCTGCCTTCCTGGCTTGCGGAGAGCCTCCTTCTCTCTGAACATAGATGTGAAGGGAGACTGAGAGTGAGAGCCCTGGTGTCTTTTATAAGGGCATTAATCTCATCATGAGGGCCCATCCTCAAGATCTCGTCTAAAGCTAATTACCTCCTAAGTGCTCCATCTTCAAAAACCATCACATTGGGGGTTAGGGCTTTAACATATGAATGAATCTGGGGGCAGTGGGAACTACCACTCAGTCTGTAACCCCTTCCCTCTTTTCTTTTGTGTTATCTTTGTATATATACTGTACCTGTCTATTTTTAACTTTATAGGGAGTTTAATGTGTCACAGTGTGGTTTGCAGAATCCTGGTGGTTGGTCCCTGAGAACTTTTAGAGGGGGTCTGCAAGGCCAAAACTATTTTGATAACAATGCTAAAAGCCTTATTTGTTGTTTCATTGATTTGATCTTTGTACCAACGGTACGAAAGCAATGGTGACCGAGTCTGCCAGTGCCTTGGCATGAGTTAAGGCAGTAGCACCAAACATACAGGCATCATTGTCATCTTCACAGCCACAAACTCACAATTTAAAAAGATTTTGTGTTAATTTTCTGTAAAGATGTTCTCAGTAAAGCAAAAATCATTGTTGATTTCATTTAAATCTTGTCCTGTGATTACATCTTTATAACATTCTGCACAATGAAATGGGAATAACACATAAAGCATTTCTGCTGAATGTGAAAGTATGATGGTTGTCTCAAAGAAAATGGGTTCCTTGTTCATGGAATAGCGTCTTTACATAAAAGAATGACTGACAGAGAAACTAAGGGTTTTGAGACTTGAGCATGTGGCAGATATTTTTTTGAAAATGAAGCAAGTGAAACTGTCACATCAAAGAAGACAAGTGACAATATTTGTTGCCAATAAAAAGAATTAAACTTTCAAGCAAAAAAAAAAATTAGAATTTTGGGAAACATTTATTCAGCATTCTGGGCTTGACATCTTCTAAAAACTTAGCAACTTTCCCATAAGTTCAGTAGTATATTAACAACATAATTTCTCGATATTGCACAATAAAATGTGAAAGTTTAAAATATTCTGCATTATTCCGTGAACCAAGTTACCAATGCAAGAAGTTACAAATGACGCATGGGTAAAAGACTTATTCAAAGTACAAACTGAACCAGTGGATTTTAATGTAAGAGTAAGGAAAGGTCACTGCCATGATGTCATATGCCGCACTGCAACTGTCCCTTTAAGAAATTACAACTTTTCATGCCCCAGCTGGTGTGGCTCAGTGGATTGAGTGCTGGCCTGCGAACCAAAGGGTCGTCGGTTCAACTCCCAGTCAGGGCACATGCCTGGGTTGTGGGCCAGGTCCCCAGTCAGTGGCAAATGAGAAGAAACCACACACTGATGTTTCTCTCCCTCTCTTTCTCTCTCCCATCCCCTCTCTCTAAAAATAAATAAATAAAACCTTAAAAGAAGGTTTTGTCAGGTTAAAAAAGAATTTCCACAGTTTTCAAAAAGCCTTATATTAAAATATTGCTCCTTTTGCAACTACATAACGTGGAAGGCCAGATTTTTTCCTATGCTTCAACCTAAGCAACATATCTCAACAGATTAAATGTAGAAGGAGATACTAACATCCAAATTTTTTCTATTAAACCAGATGCCAGAAGAGTAAACTGATGCCACTCTTCTCATTAATTATTGTTTTGGTTTCAGTAATACAATAATATTACTTTAAACACTTCTTGGTGATGTTAGAGTTTTACAGATTTATTATTCATTATAAATGAATCACAAATTTTAAAAATCCCTTGGTTTTTATTTCTAACACGGTAAATATTGATAGATGTCGCCCACGAGAACAGCAGCTATTTGGGGTCCTCAGTCATTTTTAAAGCATGACGAGGTCCTGAGACTGGGGGGCTGGGGACCTGTCGATGTGTGGTTAACAGTGTGAGCTCTGGGGCCAGATGGCCTGGGTCAGAATTCTGACTACCCCTGCTAGTTATAGAATCCCAGGCAACATCTCTAACCCCTCTAGGTTATTTAAGCTCTCTGTGCTCCAGTTTCCTCATATGCCAAATGGGGATAAGAAGAGCGCCTAATTTAGAGTTGTCGTGAGAATTAACCACATGTAACATGCTTAACATATTGCCCGGAACATAGAATGAGCTACATGTTACCCTGATATTCGTAAGGCTAATAACCCTGTCACTCGTACTCAGGCTCGAGTGAAACTATCATTTTGAACAGTTATTTCATAAATTTTCATGAAGAAGGAGCAAGGACCATGCCATAAGCCTGTGGGAATTCTTATAATTCAAGGTTACACATGGGAGTTCCGAAAATTTACCCCTTCCCAGCTGACCGAGGTGAGCTGCTGCACCGTTCTTCCACCGGCTTCCTTGGCTGAGGGCCTAGGAACTATTTGACTTCCTGGGTGATTCTGCATTCACGCCCACTTTCCCTGCCTCTCAAAACTGTGCGCCACAAGGGTTCAAGGACCCTGCCACCCCCAGCCTGTGTGATCATATCTGCTGCACCCCAGAGGAGAGTTTGGATTTGCCACTTGTTTTTAGGAACTGAACTCCCTGGCTCTTCTGCTGTGACGGTCCTGGTCCAGCCACTCCTCTCAGTCCTCTTACTGTCCGCCGAATGGGGCAGCACTGCTCTTTATGTTCCCTCGGCTGACAATTTTATCTCATTTCATCAAGGTGATGATTTTAAATTTCACCTTAATACTCATTCTCTTATTTTCTTGCCACTTTTGGGACATTTTCAAGAAGACAATTTGAGACAGACAAATCTTTCATCTACATGTAAGATTAACCACCTGTTTTAATATTAGCAAATTCTGTTTGCTAATATTACAAACAACTCAAAGGATACCTTTTTTCCCTGCCACATCCTCAATATGTTTGAGCTGCTGAAAAGAAAGCAAGCACATGAGGAGAGTAATATAAATATTATTTCATTTTTATTAAATGATGTTTGTGGCTCAATCCTAATCTCTCACTGAACTAAGGATACTGTATAACCTGAGGTGGGTTCAGCCCTTGTCACTGCCCTCCAGATCTGGTCAAGTGTGTCCTATGAAAACATAAAAGCAGAGCAAATATATTCTTCTAAAGAAGTCATTTTGGGGAAGTTCTCCTAATCCTCACTCCAAGGTTACTGAGTGTGAGTTCCATGTTGTATGTCTCCTTTTCTTTCCCAGAAATCACATCGTTCCTCTGACCTCAGCCATGGCTCCCCTAGCAAGACAGGTATGAAGGATGGAAAAGAAATAAAGAAATGATTTGGAAACATTTAAAAGGGAAAAAAATTGTATGATTTTGAGAAGGGTATTTAATTGAAATAGTTTCACTCGATGATACACCTTCTCTTTTCTCTGGTGTCTCAGACTTAGCAAACATGATTTTAACTACCTGCTATTAAATGATTTTTCCACCAAAGCAAAAAAATAAAAAATGAAAAAAAAAAGAATACGTAATGGATTCCAGATTCAGTGCAGCTTCAAGAAACATGAGATATTTCAGAGCCCTGGAGGATAATGAAATGTCAGAAAAACTTCAAAGCAAACCTTGAAGAAGAAATGCTCAAATTCACATTGTGAGTTCTCTTGGCTGTTTTTCTAACTATGAGAGCGGTCAGCCTTACTTAACCATAGAAACAGGTGAAAAATGGATAGCTAACCTAGCCGAACACTTTTCGGTGCTATCCTTGGGGCTGCTTTTTACCTCCCCTCCAGCAGACCTAGAACTAGAATGTGATTAATGGCTATTCTATACTGGATGCAGAATGGGGGCCACGCTGAGCTTCAATGATATTGTTTAATCTCTATTTTCTTCATGCGGCAGTGCGGGGTAGGGGGTGGGTCTGGCTGCAGGTCTGTGGGGGACCGACCAGGCAGGGTTGGCTGGAGGCTTCGGTGGACAGACTCGTTCATGCCTCTTACTCCTGGTCAATGGTGGGAGCTCAGGAGAGGTGGTCAGCTATGATGAGTCAGGATATGATTTTTTTTGTGTGTGTGTGAAAGTCTTCTTTATTTTTTCCATTTAGTCCAATGCGTAGGAGAGGGCTCCAAGGTGGTTAAAAAGATGCCTATTTGTTGCAGGGAGCAGCTCAGGCAAAAGCCAGATACCAGGGGAAGGCAGAGGGGTCCCTCAAAGGCCTTTGGGCTCCAAAGGCTCCTAGTCTTGTTTGAGGGGAAGCCTTTCAAGAGATACTCGCCCAGCCCTGCCTGAGGGCTGTCAGCCTGTGGACGTGAGTCAGGTGCTCCGCCATCTTCTTGATGAGTTTCACCTGGTCACGCAGGGCGTGGTTCTCCAGGAAGCCACAGGGCCGAGGGTGTGTGCGGGTAGAGCCCAGAGCCTGCGAGTCCACAAGGGCCTGGGTCAGCTTCTTCTCCAGGACCGTGGTGGCTTCCATGGCATCCTGAGTGGGACCCCACTCATCCTGGAATGGCTGCAGCTTGTCCTAGAACAGAAGGCGGCCCCCACGCTGCTTTTGCAGCTTTAAGAGACACTTGGCACCCTCGAGCTCCTTTTTGGCCAACTCATGGAGGCAGTGGTCCGTGCCCACTAGAGCTGCATCATCATGGTAAAAACAGAAGCCCGGAGAGAGGTAGGTGTGGGAGGCCCACAGAGGCAGGGTGACCAGGTGATTGACAGGGCCCCCAACTCGGTGGAATAATCCCAATGGATCTGAGAGCTCGCGGTTGTTCGGCAATAAGGAGTTAAGGCCACAAAATGGTGTCGGCTGGTCTCATAGGCTGAACTGGTTTTAAAGTCGGTGACTGAAAAGAGGTTGGAGGGTGGTTGGAGGCTGGAAGAAGGGTTGTCCCTGGGTCTCTCCTGTCCAAACATTGTCGAAGCAGGAGATAGACTCTGGGGACTGCTGAGGGCACTGCCGGATTTGACTCTTTAATTGGAGCAGATGTCAACTCGGCACGAAGAGGAGCCTGCTAACCAACACTACTGCTATAGGGTAATAAGATAAATAATTGTGTCAGCACTTAGGGTAGCTGGAAAAGGAGAATTTCCTGCCAGAAAAAAAAAATGGTTTGATCAGGAGAGTTAGATCTTGACAGCGACCAGCTGGGTCATTTCTATAGAAGGGCTCTCCCGGGCCCGGACCGTGTTTTGCTCCTGCTTTGAAGTCACCTGACACATTCCTTCTCTGTAAAAAATACTGAAGGCTTCTGAGTTTCCAAAAAGGGTTATTAGGCAATTCAACCTGCAGCTTTTCTAGGGACCTGGCCACTGCGCGTATTGGAATCCTGTGTTGCCATGGAAAGGTGGCTATGGAAAACAAAACAAAGCAAAACCTTTAAAGGTAGGCGTGGAGGAAGAGAGTGCTGTTAAGTGACATTAGGTGGGGAAGGAAGTTGAGTTACGGGAACTTCAGTGAGAACTAGATGGCTTATACCATGTCCTCCCAAGGTCTGTGGCCAGGAAAAAATGGTGACTTCCTCAGCTTCTGTGACCATAAGTCTTGGGACCTCATATACCTGATACACTATCATTTATCTGACCTAAAACCCACCTCCACCACTCATGAACTTGACGTCAGGTATAGTAGACCTCTCTGTACCGTCTTCACAGGTTTCTGTTTGCAATATAAAATTATTCTACAATAGAACACTTAGTTAAATATGTGATTCCCATTGTTTCAAAAGCAGGGCAGGGCTGGGGGAATGGACGGACACAAACCTGTGTCAGGGAGGCAGACAGGCAGGCAATGGGGGTAAAAACTGAGCCCATCGTGAGCCAAGACTCCAAGAACACAGTGCATGCTCCATTCTCCCAATGGATTTCATTTTCAAAAGCAAGATTCAAAGTTAAACTTAACTAAGAACTTCAAGGTGGCAACTGCAGAATGTGAACCCCAAGCACAAGGTCCTCTTTTGAGCACGGGGCCATGTGCCACAGCCCTAGTGGCATACCCACGATCTTGGCTATGCCCCAGTGGTATCCTCACCCTCATCAGCCCTTCCATTATCTCCCCAAAGAAAAGTATAGGACACACCACGTCTGGAGGTCAGAGTAGGAATTCCTAACCTTTTTAGTTCTAGGGACTCCTTTGGGAGCCCAGTGAATCCTCCTGACCTCGTTTCAGAATAGTTGTTACTAGATTTAGTACCTTTTGTGTGGCGATTTTTAAAACCTGCCCCTCTGCAAGGCATGATATCATCACAGTTTTCTCTACAGATTCTTGTACAAGTAACTAGTCATGAGTCAGTTATCAGGTTATCCTGTGCTCGGTACCCCGCTTCCACCAAATGGCTCAGTCACATGTCATCCTGTTGGTGATGCAATTGTCTGCAATGCGTTTCCAGTATATTCTATCTATAATCAGGTCCAAGTATTGATATAGTATAGTCAAAAGCATTCTGCAGTATGGTGTTCTTATTTGAGTTCATCAAAAAGAGTCTTTATCCTGAACATCCTTTTAAATACACAGGACTCTGAAGCTTTGGAATCTCAATTGTCTTGAAAAATGCAAAAGAGATTTGCATTAATAATTGGGCCTGGGTCAGCTTCACAACTGGATTCCCTCAGTTTGACTACCGTTATATGATTAAAAGTGAAGAGAAAAGAAGTAACATAAAAGAATGAAAATAAAATGGGATAGAAGACAATACCTCTTTTTCTGAAATCTCCAGAACAATATTTTAAGGTGAAACTAAAATAGAAGGATTTGCTAAATTTCAAATAGAAGGTAGCAAAAAATAAAGGGACCATTTTTGATATTCAAATTAATATTAATTTATCCATGGACACCTGGGAGTTGAGAACTCGCCGTTAGTGAGTGTGCAAGAAATAGTCCCATGATGGACAGGCATGGGCAGTCCTACCCCACCCTCCTCTGGCTCTGTGTGCAATGGAACACTTTACTGACTGATCTGGTCACAGTAGAACGGGCTGTGAGGTCATTGACATCTGACCCTATAATTCCAGGTGGTAAACAGAGTAACAAAATTGCCTCTGAAAGGTGAGAACTGGGAGTAAAAGGAGCAAGGGAGCATCAGGAACAGTCTTCTGAAGAATCCCGTGAAGTGTGACTGTGGGATTGGTTGCCTGAGCACAAGCCCATCTCACATATGTGCGTTCTGTGGTTGGGTCCTGAGCCCACTCGCTGGCCTCCGATGAGGACAGGAAAATGCACCTAGGAAAGAAGATAAAAACTCATTTTCAAATCTTTCCATTCCTTGGAGGAACACTATCATTTCTCATCATTATCAATGCTTTCATCTGAGGATCATGGAGCGTGACCTCAAATGTTTTCCAGATGCCTAATGGAATGTGTGTTGGAGGAAAATAACTTTATTTTGTTTGGTGTACAGTTCAGCTCTGTTACTTATATTATAGAAGAAAACAAACAAATGGGATGTGAGAGCATCTTTTCTCCTCTACATCCCTTGATATTAAAAACAGGAGTAGAAAATATTTAGTAATATATAATAAAAATAAAAATGTTATCCAGGCAAAAAATATCCTCTATTTAAATAACTCTCTCTTTGGTTATTTTTGAGGTATGAATCGCCTAGACTGTTTTTGAAGTTCTTCAGGTCATTAGCTTATTTATCATTCAGTAATAAAATTTTCTTTTTGTCCCCATCCCCACCCTACCCAAATACTTGAATATTACTTAGTGACATTACTTAGCTATGGTACCTAATGCACTTTGTTTTTTATAGTATTACAGATGTTTATCCCTATGTACTTTTAAAATGGATCAGGTCACCTAGTAATCTTTGTGAGTATAACCAGGTCGTGGTAGTTTTTCTCCATGCCTACAACATGGCATCCTGTCTACATGGTATCCTGCCTGTTTCCATGAATACAAATTACCTCACTTCCTGCTGTGCAGCTGATGAGGAGGTTATAAAATTCAAAGGAAAACCATTCCTCAGTTCAAACTGACATCATTAATTTCTTGCCTCTTTGAGACTTGGCAGTCAGAGTGTAAGGTAATAACTTAAAAAGGAGAAATCTCAACCTTAAATAAAGTTGACTTTCTATATTTCCATGATATGACACTATGTTCCCTCAGCTATAAAACATTTTGACTCATCTGGCTCCTTATTTACTTAGTAATTCCATTATTTAATTTGATTGATTGTCTGAAAGATAATTTATAGAGTTGTTGAAAATATATTGACTTCGGGTCCTGAAGCCACCATATTTTTCATGCTTCAAGTGTTAAAGAAAATGAAAATAATACATATGAAAGTAGTTCTGGCCAACACATGTGAATGTTTCCTCGCTGGTTTCTTCTCTAATGTTCTTGCCCAAGCATTGTAAACTCATTTCTGACTCACAAGGGCCATACTTTAGTGGTTATATTACAAGGAATTCTTTAAAAATAGAGCTTCCACTTTAAGAGCAGTAAAGATTACAGAGGTGAGGCAAGTAGGAAGATATGATGAGAATTTTTAAAATCCTGGACCTGATTTTTACTAGATTCCAGGTAGGTTACTAGTGGTTTTAAGCTACTCAGGTATTTGATGGTAACACGAGAACTACAGCATGGATAACTCAAATAACGCTCACATTAATACCTAATTCCTAAAATTTCCCTAAGAATGATTTCGTGGGACAACGAGTTTTAAAACTGAGCAATAGATGTAACTATTATTCTTCAGTAGAATCTTATCTGCTTGAAAAAATGTTTGCATATTTTTCTTTTCAATATTATTGTTGCTCATTGTTCAGGGAAAGAAAGCCTGAGGAGTGGGCTCCCAGGAGCATGCCTGGAACACCCACAGCTATTTTCACCACCATCACAGTAGCAACAACTATAATTATTATTATAATTATATAATTGCCAAAGCAACGTCAATACCAGTGAGAGTTGCCACACCTGGTACCCACCTTGCAATAGGCTCTGAGATATATGCGGGGTTATTTCTTTTTTATCCCAATATGTAAACAATGGAGCAAATGTCATATAATTGGAGTGTATTGCTAATGACACAAGCCTGGTTAACGGCCACATGAGCATTTTAGCCACGTGGCTCTGGTCCACTAGTCCACCCTCCCCTCTATCATGACTCCTTTTTCTCTGCAGAATGTCAAGGTATCAACAGAGAAGATATTTTTATCTAGTGGGCAGGCTTCTCTGGGACTATTAACAATAGCAATAGCAACAACAGGATGTCACACACACACACACACACACACACACACACAAAGACTACCAACCTCGAGGGCTGTCAGCGCTTGGGTAAAATGGAAGCTTATTTCTCTCTGTACAAAAGCATTAAAAACCCAACTCTTCCAAGTTAATTAAAGGAAATAAAATGAAGAAACAGCATATTTCATTTCAAGACAGACAAAAAGGTTTTTGCGTGTATGGGAAAAACTAGTTATTTCCCAATTCCTCTGTGAACAGAACAAAAAAAAAAAACCAACTTGGCTTAGAATATAGCGTGAAGGCAATTAAAAACGAATAATTAGCTGTGAATTAAGACTCAGGGTAGGATGTTGATGATGTGTATGGAGTCACTAAATCTCTTAGTCTTAAAAATATAGAGAACTCATTGTTTCCTGGAAATGATTCTCTAGCGCTTGAGAAATAGCTGCCATGCTACTCTGACCGGCCTGCCTGGCGTCTCGGCTGCACCACAGTTTCGGGCTATATGAACTTGAGTAGCTTACTTAATCTTCTGAAACCTCATTTTTCTCGTTTCTATAGACGGATATATTATCCATAATAAAAGTGTACATCATGCTTTTAACACAGTGTTTGACACATAGTTAATGCATCTGAGCTATTACTGTTGCTTTTGTATTTAGATATAGTCTGGACTAAAAGCGGAGCCGAGGGTTCCATTGCATTTCCATTTCCCTTCGGGCAAAACGACATGCAGTGAATGTTTGTCATGTTTTGGCTATGCAGAATTTAAATGGCTTTTGTATTTGGCAGGAATCACAAAGCTGGGACATGCCACAGGGAGGCAGATATTTCTTCTCCCAGCTCCTTGGCATTAAAGTGGAGAAGGGACCTTGGTTGGCTGTTTCAGCGCGCCGGCTCGGGTTTTGAATATGCCCGAGTGAAGTGGTGAATGAAAGCAGAGGTCACTAGTGATCATTTTCTGGGGCTGTGACAGGAATGACAGTGTAGCGGACTCTTGGTGTGTGCCTGGGCATTATGGGATGTGGTGGGACAGTAGCCCATCTCCAGGGATAACAGCATCAATAGTAGCATCCTAAATAGGCTATTTCTGTAGTGGAGCCTTGGCCATTCCTAGCTTCCTTTGGCTCTTGTCTGGATTTACAAGCTTGATTTTCTAGTCATTCTAATGACTCTGTGATGTATTTATCAGCTATATCCATAATACCGTATTTTGCTGTATATCATGTACACCTACATTTTTGGCCAAAACCTTCCGGGAAAAAAATCTTTTGTTTTAACTTTTTAATTCAATTTTTATTTATTTATATTTAGAAGTAAAACTGATGATCGTATTCCAGGGTATTAATCTGCATACAGATATCATTACTGCTTTCTAGTTACACTTTTAACACATAAGCATAAGTAAAAGAATTAAAAACATTTATATAGATATGGAATTAGTACTACCCGCGTATAATGCACATCCTTATTTTTCCCTCAAAAATTTGGGCAAAAAAGTCTGCATTATACATGGCAAAATATGACAATTGTGCATGACAATTCTCAACCTCTCTCCCTCCAAAAAAACCTCTCAGTGGTATTTAACATAAACATTTGTTTCAAATTCCTATGAATGCAGGTTGACAGGGGATTGGCTCTTCTAGGCTGGACTTAATGGGGCATGGATCCAAGCTGTGTTTACATCCAAGCCTGCTCCACATTCTCCTCATCTCCACTGAACAGGCAGCTCTAGGAGGCATTTGCATCTGATGGGGAAAGGCAAGAATGTACAACAGCCGGCTCAGCTGAGCAAGCACCATGCAAGCATCTGCTAAGGTGCCATTGGCCAAAACAAGTCACATGGCTAAGTCCAATATCAACAGGGCAGGAAAATATACACTACCTGTTGAGGAAGGAACAGCAAAGTCACAGGAAGTGGATCCTGCAAAGTCTAAGGCTATGTATTCAGAGAAGGGTGAAAAATTGAGAACAGTAAAGAAATTGACCATATAGGAATTCCTCTATATCTTTCCAACTGAAGTCTTTCCTGCTTAAATTAGTGTTTATTTCTATTCTTTTTATTTTGTAACAAAGTACCTTGCTATATAACACAGAGGCTATTAAGGGAGTGAGCTGTGTTTCCTTACAGAATGCGGGGGAAATCTCGGATTGTTACCTGACCTGCACAGAGCTGAAGGCCATGGAAATCTAGGTCTTCCTGTATATTAAACAATAGGGACCTGGCGACGTATGACATATAGTTGCAATGTAATTTGTTAAATTGTCTTTTTGACCTAGAATGGAGTCCCCATCGAAGGCCATGAAGTGACTGCTACTGCAGAGTATTATGGTATCATGACATGCATTATTCATAGCATGGGGTCGGGGGTGGGGGTGGTGTTCACATCCAATAGCACTGGATAACTTTAAGAAGAATAATAAACTCAACTCCTTATATTTTTGTTGCAAGACACAAACTAAAAACCAAAAACTTTACATGACAACCAAAACAATGCGTTTTATCTATTTTATACCTGCAGTGCTGAGGTCATGAGCTGAAAAGCAAAAATGGAAAGGATTCTGTTTTGCCACATTACAACATCAGCTGAATATGCAAAGTTTCCAAATCTCTTAGAACACTGATTGAGAAAGAATGGGTATCTGAGAATGGAATGGCTGTTCACGTGGTAACATTTGAAAGAACTGGGCCCCCCTAAGCTTTCCAAGTCAGCTGTGCCTCCCTTGCCACTTGAAAGAAGCTCATTTTCTCTGTCTAAAGAGACTGTTCCAGCTTGGCTTAAAAACACCATGCCTCCCTTGCTGCTCTTGCAAAAGGACCCCAATTTTCCCCATTCCCCTCTCACCTCTTGTTTTGTGCAGAACTTTAGAGACTCAGACTACATCTTCCTATGAGTCTGAAGAGGTCTCGCACACAAAAAATATTACAGTTCTTTGTTAATTTGTATCACAAAAAATTCCGAGGCGCATATGTGGGAAAGGATTCCAAGGATGTGAGAACAAATAGGAAAAAAAAATAAATATAGATCAGACTCGTTTATTTTAAAGTCTGGAAGGCAGAAGAGATTCTGGATTCAACATGCTGGAACAGCAGCGGAGGCTTTGAATGTAACTTGAGAGGCGATGGATTCTTCTGCATAACAAAGAGGGAGATGTGACGGAGTGAACTTCCTGTGGGCCATCCATTCACCACTCACTTTCCATCTCTAGTGTATGGGAAGGCAGAGAAGTGTTGCCCTTCCTGAGGCCCTAAAATGTTGTTTGTGAGGGAAGCACTAACATTTCTGAATTATATCTTAGTGGTACAGTAGCCCCACCTTATCCATGGGGTATACGTGGATGCCTAAAATGGCAGATAGCACTGAACCTTACAAATAATGTTTTTTCTCTTCATGCGTCGCTTTTTAAGCAAAGGAGGCATGTTCCGGTTTCTCTTTGGAAGATCTGAAGTGCCACCATCACTACTCTTGCGCTTTGGGGCCATTGTTAGGTAAAATAAGGTTGACTCACAGACAAGCACTGCAATCCTTTGACAGCTGATCTGAAAAGTGGGACAACTGCTAAGTGACTAATGGGCAGGTGGCACGGGGAGAGTGGAGACACTGGACAAAGGGACGATTCACATCCAGGGCAGGATGGAGTGGAACAGCATGGAGTTTCATCTCACTACTCAGAATGGTGCACAATCTTAAACTTAGGAATTGTTTTTTTCTGGGATTTTCCATGTAATATTTTTGGACTGAGTTTGAGCAAGGGCGATTGAAGCTGCAGAAAGAGAAACCGTGGATAAGGAGTGACTTCTGTGCTCTCTGTAAGCTGACGATGCTGGTGGAAGCCGACAACCTTGAGACGGGCTTTCCTATTTCAGTGCTGTAGGAGTATGTAGGATGTCAGATACAGTAAAAAGCATCTACTCATCAGAAGCATCGTGGAGAAGGTACGCAAGGTCCTGGCTTAGAGAGAGCTTTGATTATGACTTTCTGATCATTGAATCCCAGGGACTGACACTAGGGGTAACTCACTAAGCTGCTGTTGGATTTGTTTAACTCCAACAAAATACATACAAAAAGAAATTGAGATCTCTCTGACAGAGAGGCATAGCATCTTATCCAGCTTTTGGATATGAGTCAGTGCCCCAGCTTCAGTGAAGTGGTTGCCAAGGGGGCCGTGAAGAAGAACCTCCCAGCACCATCATGAGCATGTTTGTCTGCATCCTGTCTTCCTTAAAAAACCTTGCAGCCATTCAGCAAGGTAACACTTACAGGTTTGGGGTTATTTATCACAGTCTTAGAGAAATCCATAGAGAAACTCCAGTTATATTTGGAGGTTAAAGGGTCAAGTCATACATGGAACTTTGACAAGAGTCTGCCTCACAGTAGCTCCACCTCTGACTCATCTAGAAGTTATTTTCCTAGTTGCTAAATGTTGAGACACGGATATTCAGCAACAATGAGTGTTCTCACACTCATTTTCTGATCCACAGAGTAAGAACTATGTTTGTAATAAAAGCTCTCACTTCTTAGCGATATAGTAAATATAAAATTTTACGTAGTGGAGGCAGCAGTGGGCACGCAGATCCACCGCTCCTAACTTCTCAAACAAGTAAACAAACAAAACATGACATAAAACCCGTACTTCCAGTGTAATTAGAAAACACAGAAAATCCAAACTTTAAATTACTCGTCAGTAGAAAAGTAAATCCCAAATCCTACCAAGCTGTTACTCATTGTTCCTGCCACATAATTTGAGTAGTACAAAGATGGTTCTGGAAAAACTGCACTAAAGAGAGTTTATGGGATCTTATGGCATGCCTAAAATTGATTTAAAAATAACATTACCTAAAAGGAAGTCCACACAAACATAAAAATATTTGTATTTTTGTTTTTGAGCTCAGTCTATAGAAAAAAGTTAAAAGTGCTTTGGGACCTATGGCGTCAGTCTTCGGAAAATGTTTCAAGGGAAAAAGAGGGTTAGAGGGAATGGGTGGGACTTTTAGAAACCAAGCAGAAAAGAGAAAAGGAGAAAAGCAAAAGGAGAAAACTTAGTAACTTTTGAGATTAAAAACTAAAGATAAAAAGGTACACAGAACCTCTCTTGGCTTTTTTCTCACCTATCTCCTTCCTCCCAAATTAGTAAAGAAACCATTCTTCGACTGAAGATTGGCTTTTGAACCTGGAATCTCATAAACCACCCAACTATAGCCCTGTCCATAGAATGCAGAGAGGCCAAAACAGTCAGTGTGTCTGTCTATCTACCTCTCTATCTACCTATCTATCTATTTACTTTTGAAAAACCTAGAAAATTAAAACCCAAATAGTTCAACACTATGAACATTCTCCTGATAAATTAGAGGGTATTAAACTCAGGAAATATAAAAATATAATATCAGAAATGAAGATTAAATTACCAGTTGCCTAAGAAAGAATAAATACAATGGAAAACAGCATGAGGGGCATATAAGAAAAACAGGAAAACAAAAATAATAATAAAAATTAGATTTAAAAAAACATTAGAGTCAGGAAGAAAGTGCTGAAAATGAAAGACAAGCAAAGAAAATAACATATGTGTAATTGGAGTTCTAAAGAAGATTTAGAAAAACAAGAATAATGGAACAAAAATAGTATTTAAAAGTATCATTTGTTATTTCTGTTTTCAGTAATGACTAAGAAAGCTCAGCCAGATGAACTCTTCTGCGGACAAAAACTATAAAATCTGAAACAAACACAAAGCTGCAGGAGCGAGAACAGAAGCAGGCTGATTTTATGGAGTCCAGGCTTGGAAGCAAGGACAAGAGTTGTATAGTGTGATTCTCTATGCTTTTTTTTTTTTTTAAGTTTGGGGAAGGTGCACTTGCTAGGGGCACTAGTGGAAAAAATTACAGTCTTTTTGGCTAAAGAAACCAGCAAATGTAGACTGGGAAAAACATAGGCACTGGAGAAGGAGAAATATTTCCAAATAAGAATGAGCCAGAAAGGGAATATTTAATTCATGTCTGCCTCCATCTCTGGATGATTTAGGTACTGTGCATTGTTGAAGTAGGCTCGAAAAAGCTTAACTAAAGAAGTTTTCTCTGAGATTACAGCTAGCTTCCAGGGATGAATTTGCAGTTGAAGTCCAGCCAAGTTTGGTATCTGCTAAAACAAACAAATAAACAAATAAATAAACCTAAAAAACCAACACTCATCAGCAAAAAATAACAACCCAGAATCTACTTAACATGACAGCAGTAATGCCCAGAATTAGCTGACATATGAAGAACTAGGAAAATAGAACTCATTGTCTAGAGAAAAACAATCAATGAAGACCAAACTTGAGATGGTTCAGATTTTAGGATTAGCGAATAAGTATTTTTAAAAAGATAATAATGTCCTCAATAATAGAAAAGAAAATATGCTTACAATGAATCAAAAGACACACAGAGACTAAAAGTAAATGGATAGAAAAAGATATTCCAAATGGAATACTATGTAGCAGAAAGGAAGAAGGAGCTCATACTATTCACAACAGCATGGATGGACCTGGAGAGCATGACGCTAAGTGAAAGAAGCCAGGCGGTGAAAGACAGATACCATGTAATTTCACATATAAGTGGGACCTAATTAACAAAACAATCAAATGTGCATGATATAACCAGAGACATGGAAATAAAGAACAACTGACAGTAACCAGAGGGGAGGAGGAAGGAGGATAATGGGGGAAAGTAGGGGAAGGGTCAGGTCAAGGAGCATGTATAGAGGACCTATGACCCAGACAATGGGGTGGGAACAGGGGGTGGGGCAGAGGAGAACAATGGGGAAAATGTGGGACAACTATAATTGAACAACGATGAAAGAAGATTTTAAAGAGCAGGGGTAACCATCCTTACATCAGACAAAATAAACTTTAAGCCAATGACTGTAATAAGAGACAAAGTCATTATAAAATGATTACAAGGTTAATCCAACAAGAGGATATAGCATTTGTAGATATTTATGCACCCAACATAGGAACACCTAAATATATAAAATATATAAAGCAAATATTAGCTGACCTCATGGAAGGAAATTGACATTTCAATAATAGTAGGAGATTCAATATCCCACTTTGAACAATGGAACAATGGATAGATCACCCAGACAAAAAAATCAATAAGGAAGCATAGGAATTAAAATACATGTTAGAGTAGATGGACTTAACAGACATTTACAAAACATTCTGTCCAGCAGCAACAGAAAACACGTTCATCCCAAGCACGCATGAAACATTGTCCAGGATAGGTCATATGTTAGGACCAAATAGTCAAAATTAACATTGCCATTGGGTCACTGATGAGGCTGTGAGGGGCACCAACATGGCTGTGGTGGGAAAGGGTCTGGGCTGGACCACACATGATGATGACATCTTGGTCCTGCTATAAACTCCTGAGTGCTCGGTGGGGGAGCCAACCTTGAAGAGCTGAATGGACTGTCTATGCAGCATGGGGTTGTGGAGCTGGGAGGGCAAGTCCTGCATCCGAGTAGCTCAAGTTCTGTCCCCAACTCCCAGAGGCAGGCACCTCTCAGGACAACTGGCACAAGCACCAGAAGACCTGGGGCAAGAGAAAACCCTACCACACAAAGCAAAATATGAGCTGGGATACCCTGCTTCCGACACGAAGACCTGCCCTCCCCGTACACCGTGTGCGGAGAGCCAGCAATAGGTACCAGGCTTGGAGGCTGAAAGCTGCAGCTTCTTCTGGAGCTCCCAGGGTTGCCTGAGCAAAACAAGGATTATTGTCATTGTCTATACACATTTGACAATGAACAGGTCCACACCAAGCCACTAATAAAGAACTGCATCAGGTTCATGGACCACACCCCACACCCACAGGGGTGTGAGCCCCTCTAGGCACTGTCCTGGGCCACAAGACAGGGGCCAAACTCACTCCTGAGGAGGAGGAGATTTTAAACAAAGAAAATATCAAAGAAAATTCAGAAGAAATGTGATGAAAGGAAAAGCAATGCCGAGATCAGCAGTCTTCTAAAGGAACACTTCCAGCAGGGCACGCTTCTTGCATGCCTCGCTTCAGGATCGGGCCAATGTGGCCATGCAGATGGCCGTGTGCTGGGGGGCAAGGAGCTGGGGTTGCAGCTGAGGAAAATCAAGGCCCAGAAAGCAAATAAATCCTCCTCCCTCCTGTCTTAGCTCATGTAATAAAGGTGTTTATTGTTCTAAAAAAATTAACATTGCCCGTAATTGGACTAATCAACAGCATGTACCTCCTGATGTTAGGCACTAAAAAGGCAATCTCATTTCTATTGTTTTCCTGCCAACAAAGCATTACTTGAATCTAACCATAAGGAACCATCAAAGACACACAAATTACAGTCTATGAAATAACTGATCTGCTCTATTGTTATCTGTTTGTTTTTACTATGAAGGACTTGATTGTAGAACTGGCAACATCTGGTGATGCCTATGAAATTAGACAGTGTCTCATTCATGTTAATTTCTTGATTTTGATCAATTTCCCATGGGTATGTAACAAAATTCTGTATTTTCAGAAAATGTATATCATAGTATCTAGGGGTATGGGGTATCAGGTGTGCAATTTCCTTTTAAATGGTTAAGAAATAAATAATAGTAAGAGACAGAAAATAATAAGGAGGAGAAAGAGGGATGATGAAAAAGGAAAAGAAAGAAAGAATAAAATGATGTTGGGTGAAGGACATCAGAGGATTTTTGTGCTGTCCTCACAACTTTTATGCAAGATGTAAAAGTATGTCAAACATAGAAGCAAAAATAAACACTTTCAATGGGGAAAAACTATTATGATGTAGATGTCGAGGGAAACCCCATAATGCAATACTTGAAAGCCCCATGTCTGGGAGTCACATCTGTGTGTCCATCTAACTTTCCAGCTTGACCAGTGGAGAAGATGGATTGGCCATTCAGAGACCATTAGTAATTGTGAGTTAAATCAGGGGATGACACCAATTAAAGCTGCTGCCCCATATGTGGTCTCCTTATTAGAATAATTCAAGAGAGCCCTTGGGACCTGGCCTGTAGCTAATGATTTGGGGTTTTTTTGTTTGTTTTATTTTTTTGGTTTTCTTTTTTTCGGTGCTGCTAAAACACAGCCACTAGAGATTACAGTAAGAATGACAACCTTCCCTTGAGGTAATGTAAACCATCCAGGTGTGTCCTTGGTGAACATTTTGACCATCAGATATGTTGTTTCAAATCAATGGGAATATGGGATGGGTACTGGAGGACGGGAATTTTTATAACCGCCGTGGCCTTATGATAATTGCAGCTATGAGGACTGAAACATCAACCCACATTTCCTTCCTTAGTCTGTTAAGTATGTATTTATACAATTAACTAATTTCCTTTTTAGTTCAACTCCTATTAATATCAGATTTACCGTTAAAAATAATGTGACCATTTTGTTTGTAGTTCATGACATCATGGAATTGCCCCCTAGGTAGGAAAGAAGCGGTCATCCCCTCCGAAGTAGGAGAGGCTGCCGGGGTTCGAGAAGATGCAGAGCCTCGTGGAGCTTTATCCCCTTCTTCTACGGAAGAAGGTGAGTATGTTTTCAGTTGTATGAGTGATAGTTGAATTTTAGTGGGTTTTTTTTAAAGCATAAGAGTGAGGAAAATGATGTGTGGGATTATTTCATGTCTAAAGGGAGACTGTGGGGGACATTTGTCATTCTTGTCTGCCTGGCATCTAAACTGAATTGTACAGGAATGATTAAAACCTGAGGTTCGTCAAGGAGCGTTTGTGGTTGGCTGTCGCCGATTCGAGTGTTCGAAGGGAGGAACGGCCTCACCAGCCTGTGGTGGGATTTCGGTTGCATCCTATATCTTTTAATCGCTGACTATTTCCCACGCCTGTTTTGAACATTACTAATAATTTTATAAACTGCCCAATATAATTTCAATAAACCTATTCAATAAATTTCATTAAATTAACATGTATACAATACAAACTATGCTGCTGTAACAAAGAACCTCACAAATAGAATTTTTTCTGGTCATGTAAGAGTTAAGATGCATGTTATTCAGAACTGTCGGCTGACTCATCTCCCCAGCTTCTTGGGGGAGAGGGGACCAGAGTCCTATCTCTACGTTCCCATCTTATCCCAGCCTTCATCCATATTCCATCCTGTGGAAGGCAGAAGAGAGTATAGAGAAAGGCAAGCAACTTCTTTGTAAAGAAAGGATGTAGACATTTCAGGGATCGTTTATTTTTTTGCATTTGATTTTTGAGAATTTGGTTGTATAACCATTGAGCCCCAAGGGAGGGCAGGAAACAGAGTCACTAGCTGGGATGCTTTGTGACTTAATACAACTTGGGACAGGGGACCCCTCTGTTGTTAAAGCAAGAAGAGGGAACTAGATCCTAGGGGATGATTCTAAGGCTGTGTCACATTTGGATGGAATTAATTGCTGTTGTTTACAACCAAACCCCCCTGAGTAGTACAGTCTACTTATAGCTGTTTTAACTTTAACTTTCTGTGCAAATATTTGAAACTATGAATCCCTTTTTGCAGGGGGTTATGATCAGTACTTAAATATTCTCTAGCATTTCCTTTAACCTTGGTGAGTCTGTCCCTAATGCGCTTACAAGATGATTCTGTTTACAAAAAAAAAAAAAATTGATTTTTCATAATAGAGCAGTGTAAGAAAGTTTCCAGTTCATGGGGTGTTACTAAATATTAGAACAAATCGTGAAAGGAGAGACCAGGTTCTCCTTTAATAATGAGGGATTATTAAAACAAGATACGTTCTTTGCTCTTCGCTGTTTGCATCCATTCGCTCAGGCACACAGGCACCTATGCATATCCTGCCTCTTTCTGAAAGAACTTGAAGTGGCTGACAATTTAAAAGGTGCAAGTAAAATTAAAACAAAAACTAATACAAGAAGAGTAAAAAAGGAGAACTGCAACTAATAAGAGAATGGAAATGAGGATGAACTAGGAAATCATGTAACTGGAACAAGAAAGCTACTGGAAGTGGGCAGAGTGCACACCTGTGTGTGTGTGTGGGCGTGTTCTGAAAGTATAAAACTGGACGGGTAAGTCATAACAGGTCAACCAATGACTGCAACTTTCTTAAATACTCGTTCAGATTATTAAAAATCAGGGACCTGGGAGAGTACTAGTGTAGCAAGGGTGAAAAATTTGAAGGTACTTGTTAAAAGTTTACTAAGATGTTTATTTGAAAAGCTTTTTATTTTGATTTGACACCTCACCTATAAATCTCTCCTGGCCTGTTGGTGGTCAGGCGACGTCCCTCCCTTGGTACCGTAGCAGCTCATCCTCAGGTAGGACGGCTGAAGAGCCTCCAGGGAACCTGGAGAGTTAGGAGTTGCCGGTGTGTGTGGTGCAGTGTGGGTGAGGGTCTCTGTGTTGTACACATGCACCCTCGCTCTCGTGCTTTGGCCGACTAGACAGAACATCGCAGGCATCAGACTACTTAAGGAATTACACAGGAGGCAAGAACAAGATCACAGCATTTTCACCCTAGCGATAATTGGCTATGGAAAGTCATTTTTACACTTATGTCCAACAATGAGCTTCTCCTGGCTCCGCTCCACCTCTGCCAGGAGGGCGCAGTGTGCCAGGCGGCACCTCCCAGTTCCCCCTTGGCACTGAGTCTTTCATTCCATGGAACCCACTCTAAAAGGGAATCGTGAGCTTCATAGCCTCAGCTCTCATTTCCCTCCACCTGCACTCGGTCATGTTTCTTTTGCTTTCAAATGGAAGGTCGGTGAAGGGAAGGATCACCGAGCTCCGGGTCAGTGCGGCCTGTGCCTTGGCAGTGTGCATGTGCTCACAGGAGAAGTCTCACCATGAAATTTTTAATTGGAACATGGTCTGTTGATTTTTTATTGTGATGTTGCCATTCTGTGGCTGAGAAAACTGATTTTAGAAGAATGTCTGCCTGATATGGCATGAAATTAGGTTATTAAAAAACATACAAGGGCACAGAAGCCTGAATACATTTAGCTGTTCTTGGATGGCTGATACAGTGCTCTTTAAGAGTAGATAGATCATCCACTGCTAAAGGGTTTTGGTTGGATCCTTGACATTTTGGAAAGAATAGCCAAGAAATTGTTGCTCCTAGGAAAAGCCCACTCAGTGTTTTTATTTTAAAAGACTGCGGTATAGTAATATGAAGACTTTTGAAATTTAAATTTCTGGAAATTAAATTATCTTAAAACTCTCGCACGTTCTCATAATTTAACTTCATAGAATTTATAAATTTCATTAAGGACAGGGTTTTATAACCAAGTTCATTGGTAGAAATTTTTTAAAGAAGAGGAGTTAAAAGATTTCATGTGATCTCTAATGAATCATTATTTGATATTTTATCATGTGTTACAGAGTCAAGTTCTCTAATAATATATATAGCTAATTTTTATTTATTTGTTTTTGTTTCATTAAATTGATTGGGGTGACATCGATTAATAAGGTCATATAGGTTTCAAGTGTACATTTCTATGATACATGATCTGTGTATTGCATTGTGTGCCCACCACCCAGAGTCAAATCATCTTCCATTACCATATATTTGGACCCTTTTACCTTTAACTAGCTCCCCCTACTCTCCTTCCCTCTGGTAACCACCATACTGTTGTCTATGTTTATGAGTTTCAATTTTATATTCCACATATGACTGAAATTGTTCAGTTTTTAGCTTTTTCTGACTGACTTATTTCACAAAGCCTGATATTATCCAGGTCCAACCATGTCATAAGTGGCAATATTTAACTTTTTCTTAAGGCTGAGTAGTGTTCCACCCATTGTATATATGTACCATGTCTTCTTTATCCAATAAATGAAATAAGTACCATGTCTTCTTTATCCGACAAATGAATACAGTAAATTTGCAGAATAGAAAATCAATGCACAAAAATCCACTGCATTCCTACATACTAACAATAAAACTTCAGAAAAAGAAATTAAAAATTCCTTATGAAATTGCCACAAGAAGAATAAAGTACCTAGGAATACACTTAACAAAGGATGTGAAGGACCTATACACTGAAAACTACAAAACATTATTAAAAGAGATTGAAAAAGACACAATGAAGTGGAAAGATAGTCCATATTTATGGATTGGAAGACACAATAGAGTTAAAACATCCACATTACCCGAAGTAATATGCAGATTGAATGCAATTCCCATAAAAATACCAATGTTATTTTCTAAAGGAATAGGATGAAAAAAAGATCAGATTTGTATGGAACACAAGAGACTCTGAATAGCCAAAGCAATCCTGAGGAAAAAGAAGGAAGCCAGAAGTATCATAGTACTCTTCTTCAAATTATACTACAGAGCAACAATAATCAAAACAGCATGGTGTTTGCAGAAAAACAGACACACAGACAAATGGAACAGATTTGAGAGCCCAGAAATAAAGCCACAGGTACATGAGTGAACAATTTTTTAAAAAGGAGACAAAAACATACAATGGAGAAAAGACAGCGTCTTCAATAAACGGTGCTGGGGAAATTGGAAAGCCACATGCAAAAGAATCAAACAAGACCACAGTTTGTCCTGATGTACAAAAGTTAATTCATAATGGATCAAAGACCTAAATATAAGATCTAAAACAATAAATTACAAAGAAGAAAACATGGATAGTAAACTTAGGACCTTGGTCTTAGAGAAGATTTTATTAATTTAACACTAAAGACAAGGGAAGTAAAGGCAAAAATAAAGGAATGGGGCTATAAAGCTTCTGCACAGTAAAGCTAATTTTTAAATCAAGAATTCTGCCTGCACATTCTCCCCCAAAAGTTTGTATATATGGTGTCCATATATTTTCCAACAGAAACTAAGTAAGTAATCAGACTCTGGTAGAGTATTTGAAATTTGAAGTATTTGCATCCAAAGTCTGAATCCAGGATATTGCAAAATCATTATTTTTTAAATGAACCATATCATTTCAGGAAATGATATTATGTTGATTCTTGAAGTTGACACAGATCAATTCTTATGAGAGAGGACATTTATCTATATTTTCTACTTGAATAACTTTGCAAAGAAATTCATTCTATAATAGTGGTACAGTGATTTCTCTCTCCCTGCTTGCTTTCCATATTCTATGCTTATACCTTCTTGTCTCTCTCCCTGCTCTCCCTCCTGTCACCATTCCTGTTTCCTCCCTTACTTTTCCTCTTTCCCTCCTTCTTTCTTCCCTTTACATCCCGATCTTCTCCCTCTCCCTCTCTCTGCCTCTTTTCATCTCTGTGGTTATGGAGAACAAGTGAAATGGAACTCAGCCAAGTGAATTGGGGAATAGAGTAGTTCTTATTCTGATAGACCCCTGTAACTCAAACTTCTTCATTATGTGAAAACATGGTTTTATTTCAGTTTAATGAATCAGTATGTTGGAGTGGGAGATTCTTCTCTCAAGAAATAAAATTGGCCCTGGCTGGTGTAGCTCAGTGGATTGAGCATTGACCTGAGAACCAAAGTGTCGCCGATTCGATTCCCCAGTCAGGGCACATGCCTGGGTTATGGGCCAGGTCCCTGATGGGGAGCACCTGAGAGGCAACCACGCATTGATGTTTCTCTCCCTCTCTTTCTCCCTCTGTCTAAAAATTAAAATAAATAAATAAATAATATTGTACATGTAAGTTTCCTCTTGTAAAATGAATTCAAGATGAAACAATTATATTTTGAGTGAACTTTGAACGTTCTGACAGGAGACCAAAATGATCACATTTATGGGTACGAGTAAACCTTTCACAATCTTTGATAATGGAGAAACTCAGATCAGACCTTTAGACCCTAGAGCCAAATGATAAGAAGTTATTAATAGTCAGTGGTGGACGCTGGTCTTAGAAACTCTCATGAGAATGGAAGATGGTGACATAGGTAAACATGACTCCCCATCTCACACACCACATCACAATTACAACTAAATTATAGAGCAACCATCATTCAGAAATGTGAGAAATTGAGCTGAATGGAAGTCTTACAACTATGGAAATAAAGAATAAAGTACATCGAGACTGGTAGGAGGATTGGAGATGTAGAATGGGCTGGTCACACACCTGCATTTGTCAGATAAAAATTGGTAGGGATATCTCAGGATGAAAGGTCCTAACCTCACAACAGGCCCCCAGCCCAGGGTTCCAGTGTAAAGAAGAGAAGTCATCATGACTCTGGCTGTAAAAATCATGGGGATTGAGGCTTTGG
Source organism: Mormoops blainvillei (assembly GCA_004026545.1). Classification (NCBI taxonomy): domain Eukaryota; kingdom Metazoa; phylum Chordata; class Mammalia; order Chiroptera; family Mormoopidae; genus Mormoops; species Mormoops blainvillei. Next base: position 33,713 of record PVJD01000667.1, read on the forward strand.
AAGACAGAAAATACAGGAATCCCCAAAAATCCCTTTGAAAGGGCTCAGGCACAGACTTACTCAGATGTACTCAGTCTGAGTTCCAGCACAGGGGCAGCAGATTAAAAGGAATGAGGGACATATGGGGAAGAACTGAACTGGCATTAGGACAGAACATGGTGGCAGCTTTCTCCCAGACAATAGCACTGGCAGGGGTCATTGTTCCTTTTCTGAACCCTTCCTTCACAGAGCTGTCAGGCAGGTGCCATCTCTGAGACTTCACCAACCTGGCTCACACTGTTTTCCTCACCCTCATGATTCCCTGGTACCCTACCCCACCCAACTTTTGGGCCAACCTAAGCTGTTTCCAGAGGCTTTCCCATATAAATGGATTGTCTTGTCCCATGGTTCAGATTTACCTAAATTCTCTCAAACAAGTAGCATGTGGCTTCAGTGAGCCACATACCTCTCACTGTGTTACCCCAGGCCCAGAACTAGCAGCAGCCAGCCTTGGTTCACAGCTTGGACTTGCCTGGGTACCTCCAAGCTCAGCACAATTAGCAGCCATCTGCAGATCACTTTGTAGCTTATGCCGTGGGACCCCAGACAGAACAGAGGTGGTGGCTGGCCTTGGACCTGCCAAAAGCAATCAATGCTCAACTGCAACTGGAGGGTGTACACACCCCTCACAGTGGGTGCACCTTGGGTAACCAGCTTGGGTAATAGGGGAGGCTGTGCCACTGGATGCTATAGGACACCTGCTGTATTAGGCCATTCTACCAAATGTGGGAGACATAGCAGCTCTACCTAAACATAGAAACAAGCCAGGGAGGCTGCCAAAATGAGGAGACAAAGAAACATGGCACAAATGAAATAACAGAACAAAACTCCAAAAAAGAACTAAACAAAATGGAGACAAACAAACTACTAGACGCAGAGTTTAAGACACTGGTTATAAGGATGCTCAATGAACTTAGGGGAAGAGCAGATGATGAACTTAGGGGAAGATGAACTCAGAGAGAATTTCAACAGTATTAAAAAAGGACATGGAAACCACAAAACAGAACCAGTTAGAAAAGAAGGATACACTACTGAATGAAGAACAATTTACAGGGAATCAAGAGTAGAGTGGATGAAACTGAGAATCAAATCAGCAATTTGGAATATTAGGAAGCAAAAAATAACCAATCAGATCTACACAAATTAAAAGGAATCCCAAAAAATGAGGATTGTGTAAGAAACCTCTGGGACAACTTCAAGCATACCAACATTGCATCATGGGGGTGCTGGAAACAGAAAAGAGAGGGCAAGAAATTGGAAACCTATTTGAAAAAATAATGACAGAAAACTTGGTGAAGGAAATAGATACACAAGTCCAGGAATTACAGAGTCCCAAACAAGATGAGCCCAGAGAGGCCCACCCCAAGGCACATCATAATTAAAATGCCAAAGGTTAAAGACAAAGAGGGAATCTTACAAGCAGCAAGAGAAAAGTAGTTAGTTATCTACAAGGAAGTCCCCATAGGACTGTCAGCTGACTCCTCAAAAGAAGCTTTGCAGACCAGAAGGGACTGGCAATAAATATTCAAAATGAGGAAAAGCAGGAAGCTACAACCAAGAGGACTCTTTCCAGCAAAGCTATCATTTATTATTGAAGGACAGATAAAGAGCTTCCCAGATAAGAAAAAACTAAAGGAGTTCATCACCACCAAACCAGCATTATATGAAATGTGAAAGTGTCTTCCTTAAAAGAATAAGAAGAAAATAAAAAACATGAATAATAAATTGGCACACAAATGCATATATATCAACAATTGAATCTAAAAAACAAAATAAACAAACAAACAGAACAGAAACAGAATCATAGGTACAGAGGACATTTTGACGGTTGCCAGATGGGGGGTGGGGGAGATGGGCAAAAAAGGTGAAGGGATCAAGAAGTACAAAATAGTAGTTACAGGATAGTCATGGGGATGTAACGTACAGCAGAGGAAATAGAGTAGCCAAAGAACATATATGCATATCCATGGACATGGACAACAGTGTGGGCATTGCTAGAGAGAGTGGGGGGTTACTTGCTGGGTGGAGGGGGGCTAAGGGGGGGAAAACTGGCACAACTGTAATAGCATAATCAATAAAATAGAGTTAAAAAAATAAATGACAGCAGTATAAAGACAAAAAAAAATCTTATGAGAATGACCCTAAGGTTCCTTTAAAAGAATTTTCTATCTCCAGGAAAATGAATGGAAATAATATCAATAGCTGTTCTTTCCATGAGATTCAGTCATAATTATGAAGGCATCAGAGTTTGGTTTACCTAATGTCCTTTGTTGGTTCTGGGATTCCATTCAAGATACTGTATTACATTCAGTCATTATGTCTTCTCTTGACTGGTATAGTTTCCCAGACTTTCCTTGGTTTTGATACCTTTTATAGTTTTGAGGTTTTTTCGACTCAGCTAGAATTTGACTGATGTTTTCCCATGATTAGATTGGAGTTATGGATATTTTGAGGTCAGGTTTCTCCACTGCAAAGTTTTTCTCTTATTTCCTTCTTTCCATACTCTCCTCTCTGGAGGGAAGTCATCGTACTAAGCCACAATGAGTTGTGCTCCCTCTCTTAACAGTGGAATGTGTAGATAAATTATTTGAAATTCTTCTACATGAGAAATTTATCCCTTCTCCCTCATTTATGTATTTATGCAACATTTATTTATATCTGTGTGGACCTCAGGATATTCATTTTATGCTTTGGGTTATAGTCCAGTATTAAGCAGATGGTATTTTCAAAATTTTTCAATTATAGATTGCAAATTTTATTAGTAGCAATACAATGACATTTCAAAGGCACTTTTAGAGCTCAAAACTAGGGTTTTTAAGTGAGTATATACATTTCATGCCATAAAACTGTTAATTGTGCCAAGTATTGTTTATATACTAACTATATTTTTCCACATCTGCATTATATAGTTTACATAGTTTGTGGTATTGACATTACACAAAACTTAGATTGTCAAACATGCATTTAATGTTATAGTAAAAACACATTTATGGTCATTAAAATATCAATATTTAGAGACAAAGGCATCACATTTCAATTTGTAAAGATCTTTTAACCTTTGCTATATCATTAAGAATGTGTTGTATAATATCAAATCAAAGTTAGAGAAAATAAGTTTAATAAATATCAAATAGATGTCTGTTTTAAATTTAAAAAGAGGCAAAAACATCAGCTATTAAACTCTGGGATCATTGCACTAAACTTAAACTATCAACATTTCAATCAAAAGAAATCTCTCCCTATTTTTTAATAAGCACAATCTCTTTCATATCCTATGAGTATCAATAATTCTAATAATGGCAAATCTCAGAAGAAAGTGAGCCATGCCAAGAAAAGGCTGATTAAAATCCCTCATCTTACTCAGTCATCTGTCGTCCTAAAGGGATTGCCTCGTATGCTGCTACTACTGGAGAGCGGTAGCATTCCTCCGTGAAGTGTGGAAGGGAGGAATTGATGTGTCACCATTCATGAATTGTCATTATTCATGCATTGTGAACATAGACTGGCAAGGCAGTGCCTCTCAACCTTCTTAATATCACAGGCTGTTCTGAGACTTTGAAGAACTCTATGGATAGACTGTTTCCCCAGAAGAATACTCAAATCACTAACAGGCTCCACGGACCCTTGTGAGATCCGTAAATGGTCTGCGAATCCCCCGTTAAAAATGATTGGACTAAGTCACTTGCCGTACCTGAGCAGGGAGTCCTGGTGAAGAGCAAGCTTGGGTGTCCCTCTACAGACACGTGAGCATTAGATCCTCATTTCTTCCTCGCCTCTCAGGTTTCTTGTTTTCCCCCAAAGGAACCCTTAACACCCAGGTGGAAATTTGACGAAGGCAGGTATGGAGGGCACCCCTAAGCTGAGTACTTGCCTAGAGTGAACTAAACACTTAATAAACCTGTTTAAATAAAACAATGGCTTAACGGATGTGTGAATGCAGGAGGACCCAGTACAAGTTTTCCTGTGAAATCTGTAATGTCGCCACCAATACACACACACGTCTACCTTCTGTACCTTTCCTTATAAAATCAGAACTAAGGTAGAACAGTGAGAAAAATTAAAAAGCTACAGCTTCTAAGATTTTATAGAATTAGATGACTAAAAAGTGTAGTTCGGTAATGCTGTTTTTCACAAAAATGTCATACTCTTTGTGTTGGTCCAGTCACTTAAAATATTAGGATTTGTGAGTCAGCAGAAGAAAATATTAGTAACAGCACAAGACAAAAATGTCCACTTGTTTTAATACAGCAAGCGGAACAACTTATTATGAATAACCCCCGGCTACCCTGGGACACAGTGCTTATGCTTTTGTGACTCACAGGACTTGACCTAGCAATCCCGAGTGTGTACCACTGTTCACAGCAGTCATCAGAGCTGGTCCCTGTTATTTCTAAGTCAAGATTTTATTGAGTCACCAGCCCTTGATATAAGTAAGCCAGATTCCAGTGTAAACTTTTCCTGTGTTCAAGAAAATCCAGGTCACATGATGAAAACATCAGTCACGTTTTCATTTTAAACTTTCATAAATAGCTCATATTCAGCCTTCTTGAAAAAAAAATATTGCTCACAGTAATTCCTGAAAAATGTTTGTGAAAGAGCCAAACTTGTTTACCAAGTGGTTAGAAACTTAAAATAGGAGAAATTGTAACAGGAAGAGACTGGTAGTGAGTGTTAAAATCAATTTCATATGTGTTTATATAATTGTAGGTGTTTGCTAGTTTGAAATGTTGTTAATCTGATTATTTTAACTTTTCATCATGGAAAATTTCAAACATACACAAAAGAAGAGAAGTTGGATAATGAACTGTATATGTATCACTAAGCTTCAAAAAATTATCAACACAAGTCCAATTTTATTTCTTCCCTATTCTAACCCACTTTTCCCGACACCCATCCCCCAATATCAGATTATTTAGAAGAAAATCCAAGACCATATACTTTCATTAATAAGTATTTCAATATGAATATCTTAACTGTAAGAACTTTTAGGGCAAATGTATCCACCATAGCATAATTGCAATAAAATATAAAAAAGAAATTCCTTAACCTTATCTAATATCCAAGTAATACACACATTTGAGAGGAATTATTTATTTTTTATTTTACAGATGATGGGACTGTGTAAATGCAAGTCAGAAGTGTAAACACACTAAAGTTGTTTTATTTGGGAATGGATGTTAAATTTGTTGTTTTTATTTTATGTAATATATACATACTACATATATCAGTAGAAATTTGATTTTTAATTTTTGGGGCAGAAGATAGATGTAAACAAAATATAACTTAATTACAATGTAGAATGGAAAGGAACCATAAGAAAACAAAAAGATTGTTGTCATCCCAGGAAATCGTGGGCATTCATGCTGTCTGATGATTTCTGCTTTCTCTGTGAAACAGGAGATGAGGTTATCTGCTAGGAGCTGGTTGGAGATGTGATGGGGTGGAAGTTTGAAGAGAGCAGAGAAGGGCTAAGTGGATATCTAGCTAGAAAGAAAAACTGTTGAAGCCTTCATCTCATGGCACAGTCTTACTCCGTGTCATGAAAGAAATGTAATATTCTTGATGATAAACTTCAAATAGATTAATAGATGAAGAAAAGTCAAAATATACTAGTCATTCATCTCATAGGAAAAGGACCAGAAGGGAACATTTTAATTTAGTCTTTGATATTTAGATAAAGGTAAGTCAAGAAGTGCTTCTGTATAACTTTAAGATAACTATTAGATTATTACTAGCAATATAGACCTTCAAAAACACTGATTAATTTAAGCAAAACAACCAGCAACAAAATCCAGAACAAAAAAATGTATATTAAAGCACAGATAAAGGAGCTATCAATGAGCTATTAAAGGAAAAGAGAAAAACTTAGAACTAAGCGATTATAATAACAAAAGTAAACGGATTAAAGCTCTCAATTAAAAGCCAAAGGCTGTCAGATCAAAGTATAGCAATTATATGCTGCTTACCAGAGACAAATTTATAAGAGGCTTAAATATGAAAAGTGAGGAGAGTCCTGTGTCTTCCTTCCTTCATCTCTAAAAGGGGATAAAAAGCAACAACTTGACAAAGCTCCCTCCCTTCAAATTAAATGAGTTAATATAGGTAAAGTACTCAGAGCAGGGCATCTCACATACTTGTAAGTAGTTATGTGTTTGCTATTATTAACTTTATCAGTAGCAGTAATATTAATAGGAAAACAGTAAAGAAAAAGTAACTATTTCATATGATAATATGAACAGTTGGTGGGGCTGAACATGTCCCCAAGACGGAAGAATCGGTAAAGACCATCAGCTTCCTGCATGGCCAGTCCAGTCCACTTCCCTGAGCAGAGCGACAGCAAACATAGGTGGGAAGAAAGTGGCAAAAAAAATTCAAAATTGAGTCACTGAAAGCCTGCAACCATGTGTAATTCGATTATGACAATATAACAGAAAATAAACGGGACGTGTTTGCCAGAAATCTTGATGGTCACGCCAAGCTGACTCTGCAGCTATGGTCCAGCGCCAGTCTAATCACTCAGAAAGAAGTAAAATAATGATTTCACTCCCTCTGAATTCTGATCGCGATTCCCTTCCAGTCATTTGAATCGTTTCACAGAGAAAAAGGTAATAAAAAAAATGCAAGGTCTAACAAAATGCCCTGTTTCCACCTTGGTGAGAAAGATTGCGAGGCACTCAATTTTATAAGAGGGGAACCAAAGCCTTTCTAGTACAGGGACACTACACTGCCATTTAAAATGATGGCTGAGAACACAATATTCAAAATGTTCAATAAAAAACAATGCAAATGATAATGTATGTTACACTACTTCTTCTGTACATTCTGGGTTTCTAAGTGTATGAAAAAATGGAAGTTTGTGCACATATTAACTGTGGGACATTGAAAGTGAGTAATTTATTTACCCATTACTTTAATTCTCTCTCTTTTATTTTTTAAAGTTATCCTTTTTAAATGAAAAAACTCAAGTATTTCTTTTTTAAAATTAGATGTTCAGATTGAGTACCTCACAGCCTTTCTCATTAAGGTGGAAAAAGGGCATTTTGTTAGACCTTTCATTTTTTTATTACCTTTTTCTCTGTGAAACGATTCAAATGATTGGAAGGGAATCGCGATCAGAATTCAGAGGGAGTGAAATCATTATTTTACTTCTTTCTGAGTGATTAGACTGGCGCTGGACCATAGCTGCAGAGTCAGCTTGGCGTGACCATCAAGATTTCTGGCAAACATGTCCCGTTTATTTTTTGTTATATTGTCATAATCGAATTACACATGGCTGCAAGCTTTCGCTGACTCATTTTTGAAACACTTTTTTTGCCACTTTTATTCCCATCTATGTTTGCTGTCACTCTCCTCAGGGAAGTGGACTGGACCAGCGTGCGGGAAGCTGATGGTCTTTACCGATTCTTCCGTCTTGGGGACATGTTCAGCCCCACCAACTGTTCAGACACTAAACAACCCACACTCAGAACCTTTCTGAGACGCAGTTCTGCTCTATCCTGCGCTGGGAGTGGTCTTGGTGAAAGACACATGCATTTAGCTTTGGTCATTCCCATGGAGGGTGAGCCAGTGCAGGGACAGAGGGAGCTTTTCAGGAGCATTTCGTATGGGTCCCGTGACAGCTCTGCTGAGCAGTATGGGCCAAATTTGGGTCCAGGGACAGTTCTGTGTCATTTTTCACTTCAGAGAAATTGCAACACTCCCCTTTGTCTGTTGATGCAAACGGAGAACTTTTCACATCAGCACACGGAGCTTAAGCAGGTCTCCTTGAGACGAACACTTGTAACCAGAAGAAAATGGGTTCCGTGGGTGGTGAGGATGCTTGATTTGTGATGTTTTGCATGTTTCTTGAGGTGTGCTTCAATTTGGGCACAGCCATTGCAGAGATGTGGGTCATCTCCCCTTCGATTGTTCACAGGCAATTCTGAGTATCTTATAACTCTCCTTTAAAAACCGCCTGCGAATTGAAACAGCTGTGCGCACGCTAGAAGGTGACAGAGTCAATTTGGCTTCTTGTGAAGAGTGTTGCCATTGTTTCGCGGAGAAGATTAGAGAAGCATGTCTAATCTAATTGTCTCTCAATAATAGAATCGCTTTAAGTGAACCTCCTCTTACGGGATTTTGTTCCTGGCTTTTTAAGTAGAGCCTTCTGAATGATGTAGACAGGCGGGCTTAGTCCTAGAGCTGTGTGGTCTGAAAAGTGAGACTGGTCCATGAGTCTATTTCCCAATACCCATCCCTGCTCTTGGTTGTTTTCCTAGACCCTCTGGGAGCTAGTAAAGACTCCCCCCACCAGATGGTTTGGGGTAAGTCAGAACAGGGCATTAGTTTAATCAAATTTGCATGGCTATGTGTTTTCCAATACTAAATTTTACTCCCTATTGTATTTCTGATCCCAAATTATGTATAGACACCTGCAAATTAGCCTATCAGAGATTGTCCAAGAACTCATGTTACAAGCATATTCCACTGCTAAAAATGCCAACATTAGATGCTTCAAACCAGAATCCGAGTCCTCTCCCGTTGTTAATTTCCTATGGAAACCTTAAGTCACCTTTTGTGTAAAGTAAAATAATAACAATAATCGAAGTCCAAAATGAGGAGAAAGTCTTGGTCTTGGGCTCTCTACAATGGTTGTCAGTCTAATCTAGTACCCAGCCAGTCTCCATGACCTGTGAACTTAAATTGCGCTCGTAGACCTTTATCAGCTATGGGTCAGCCTCGGCATTCCGCACGTACCTCGTGGGACTCTCTTTACACAAACGTACTCACAGGGCAGCATTGGAAACTTTGCTTCCTTCTGGCAAAACTCTGAAATTTGTAATGGTGGAAGCTGCACTCACAAGCTTTAATTTCGATTTTTTAAATCCAAAATCTCTTAATTTTTATTTCTCATCTCTCAAAGTTTGGCTGGAGTGCAGGCTTGTCCCAGTGGCCTAATGCTCATACGTTCTTGTGAGTGGGTGGATTGTTTTTTTTACAGAGTTGCCATGACAAAGTACTGCTCACTGGGTACTTAAAGAGCAGAGATTTATTGTCTCGTGTTTCTGGAGGCTAAACGTCTAAAATCAAAATGTTGATGAGATCGGTTCCTTCTGAAGGCTGCGAGGGAAGGATCTGTCCCAGGCCCCTTTCCTTGGCTTGTTGATGGCTGTCTTGGTGTTTATATGGCATTCTCACTGTTTACCTGCCCATCCTCAAATGTCCCCTTTTTATAAGACCGATAGTCATGTTGGATTAAGACCCATCCTAATGACCTCATTGATTAACCTGATTTCCCATGTCGAGAACCTGTCTCCAAGTGAGGTCCCATTCTGATGTACTGAGGGTTGGGACTTCAACATAGGAATTTGGAGGGGAATGTAATTTAGCCCCCACCAGGGAGCCTTTTCAGTCCTGGCTTTCTCTTACCAGGACATAGCATCTCATGACACCTATGTCCCAGGGAAGGCTCCCCTCACCCTCGTAGGTGATTCAGCTGGGAACCCACCGTTCACCGATTCCTGAGCTCAAACTCCTTGGGATGCTTCCAAAACTTGGGGCCGAGGGCGGCAGTGCTCCCCAGTCCCTGCTGCTGTTCTGTCTGCCACACCTTTTGTGCATTAGTGGGAGGTGCTTTTCAGCTGTGCTTTTCAGGTGTGCTTTTCCCCTGTTCTTTGCCTGTGTCCTCCCAAGTGATCCAGGTGAAATGACAATAGTTTCACTTGCTGGTTAGCATGGTCTTCTCCCTTCTCCAGCACAGACACTGTCTGCTGGAGTGCACACCTTTTTTTTCCTTACGTGTTTTCTTTGATTTGGAGTGTTTCCCAGCTCTGGCACCTGAATCCCAGATTGGTCTCACTGTAATTTTTTCATTGGTTCTAAAAGCAGAATGGAATTTGAGGAAACTGATCTAGCACTGTATTCCTAAGCCTGGAGCTAAAAGTTTGAGCTTTACCCCTACTTACGTTTTGTAGATCATGGAGAACTTGGTGGCGTTGTCTTTTGAAAATGGCACCTATTTTTTCTCTTCACTAATGCTTGAAAGGTCCATGTACAGAAAGGTACTTTTCCCTGTGATGGATCGTACCTCAGCTATACTGTCTTATGATAAGTTTAAGAAAAAGCTTGTGTATATGAGGTCTGTCTGGAAAAAGTCAAGCCATTGTTAATATAATGAGAACAGTTTGTACGACATCGATGTAACCTGGCAACCAATAGAGTGAACTGGAATGCACATGTGTGAACAATGACAACCTCACTGTACTAGTCAGTGGGGGCAGTAGATGCCATTGAGTGGGAATGTGTACTGTGTGACCGTTGTATTCAAAATGACAGAGTGAGTAGAGCAATGAATCTGCATCAAATTTTGCATTATGCTTGAACATTCTTCCAAGGAATCTATGCAGATGATTCAGAAGGCTGCAGCTGTGGGCAACTGGTGATTGGCAGCTTTGTCAGAACAACATGTTGGCTCATGCATTACATCTCATGCAGAGTATTTTGGTAAAATATTAAATCACCCAGGTGACTTAGCTCTCCTACAGCACAGATTTGGTGGGCTGCAACTTCTGGCTTTTCCCCAAGCTAAAATCACCTTTGAAAGGGAAGAGATATTAGAACATCGATAAAATTCGAGAAAATACAATGGGGTAGCTGATGGCAATTGGGAGAACTGTGTGAGGTCTCAAGGAGCCTACTTTAAAGGGGACTGAGGTGTCATTGTCCTCTGTACAATGTTTCTTGTATCTTGTATCTTCTTCCATAAATGTCTCTATTTTTCATATTACATGATGGGATACCTTCTGGATAGACCTTGTATTTATATAAGGTTATATAAGGTTATAGCTAGGCTATAACCTTATTTCTTGCAAAGGCCACCTTCCTCCTAGTCCACATTGGGGGCCTGAGCCTCTGCTGAGGTCTTTGAATTTGCTCAAAGCAGGTAAGACCTGAAAGGCTCTTACTGAAGGACTAATGTGCACGGCCCTAACTTTCTCAAGACAGCCACGTGCCTGTGAACAGAGCCACCATTCAGCTGCAGTGACCTGTCAAGGTGAGAATTCTGAATCATATGTAACTAAGCTTAAGTCCACGCACCAGGTCTTAAGAGTAAAGGTCCATGGCAAACTCAGGTTCCATCCAACCTCATGGTCCAATATAAGCTTCTCAAACTGTAAAGTCTACACATCCTTTATATTACATTACATTGGCTTATACTTTACATAATGAAGTTCAAGGACCAAAGAAAATCACATGCTTCGAGTTCACTCACATCTTCTCATGTGAGATTTTGATCCATTGATTCCATTCCTTCTCAAAGTTTCTGGCCCTGCGTAAAAAAGCTGGAGCTTGAGAGGGGCTCACTTGAGTTTGGAACCAACCTGGAAATAAGGTAGAAGGCAGATGAAAATACTATCTTCATTTCAATAAGGTCGATTTTGGAGAAAGCAGCAGCCCTCCAGGGCCAAATGAACCCCAGAATGAGACCAATATACCCACCAGTCATAGGAGGGCCAGACCAGAATAGGTGTCCTCACACGGGTGGGCTGTCATTGTAACATTTTCCAGCTTGCTGGGCACAGGTTCTGGAGAGCAAAGGGAGAGGCAGGGTCATATATGTCCAGATCCTCTCTTGACCTCATCAGTAAGAGTTTTCTTCAACTGGGAAGGAGACAGGTAGCAATGTCATGCTAACGGAGCCCCTCCAACAGGGAAGGACTTGCCAGGCACTGAAGGAGGAGGTCCATGGCAACCACCCACACTCACCCCTTGCCAACAGCAAAATAAATAAACAAAAAAATATTTTTTGCCCCTTGCTTCACACAGGCCATCTTCATCTCCCATTTTTGTGCTATTTTGTTGTTTTCAAGATCTCAGGGCTTTTGGGCTGTGTCTCAGATACGCAGAGCCTTGAGTGTGGCACCCCATCGGGGCCAGTTATCCCCAGGAAATGCCACCGTGTTCCTTGAACATCCATCCAAACGGACCTGTCAAGTGTACCACAGGTTTCTCAACCTGGAGTGCCCCTCATTCATGTAGGGGGGGTGGGAATAACAGTAGCAACAGCACACCCACATTCTTTTGATAGTAATAAAATACATTTTAGTTTGGAATGTAAGTAAAATATTATGTGGATTTAAAACAAAACATGAGAAAATTGCTGCTGTCATTGGCTCCTTTGAGCTATCTTTCCCCAGTCCCTTCGGGACACACAGTCAGTGTCTATTGGTATGTGGATGTGTGGGGGGGAGTGTCTTGGTTCAACATTGGGAAACCTATGAAAGTGGTAGAGAAGACGGGGACTCTTGAGCCAGATGAATTTTTGGCCAAGCCCATTTTCTAGCTAAGTGACATTTTGCAAGTGACATAAATGAACTGGGGCTCAGTTCTTTAATTTATCAGCTGAGACATAATTACATTCTCTCACCTCGCGAGGCTGAAGTGTGAAATGATTGCGATTACATCCACTTAAGCTATTTATGTAGCGACTGGCACGCAGTGTGGTTGCTTGCTGAGATGGCACTGGCTTCTCTGACTTGTTTATTCATCCATTTGTTTATCCCCTCAGCTGACCGTTAGTTCATGTGTCTGTTCATGAACTCATATCCATAAATCTTTCAGCATCTATTCCGCACGTAAATACTTTCAGTCGGCATAATAAACACAACGCAATTCATTACAGGTGTCTATAGCACCCAAGTCCAGAGACAGACTACACTAAAAGCATTTTGAAGTACAGAGAAGAATAAAATATCTTGAATATGTCATGAATATTGGTATTAATGATAGAAAATAATAGGAAGAATCAAATGAAAAAGTTATTATCAGAAATTTCAATAAATATATGTTAAAAAATTTATTTTGTATTAATATTATAAAAGAATATATTTTACATGTAGGCTTTAATATATTTACATATTCTATATTATAATTATTATATAATTACATGATATAAACATGTAATGAAATATTTTAATATAACAAAATTAACATACTATTGAAACACAGGCTCTTTACTTTCAGTTCTTCACAGATCTAATGCAAATTAGATTCTTCAGACTCTAGAGGCATTGACATGAACTGGGAAAAATATAACTAACATTCAAGGTGAGATGATGTCTGTTGAACCTCAGTACACAGCATGGTCTTAGCGACTGAATACAGGTGCGAGCTGGGGAGGTGGCAATCAGTCCCAGAAGACACTGGGGCTGGGAGGGTCAAGGTTCACACAACCCATCCTCAGAAGGGTTACAGCTTTGCAAACAGGTAAACCCTAAGATCTCAGAACCCCTTGTTTAATGCCTTTGCAAAGATGCATTAAACAATAATTAAGTGAACCAAGTTTCTGTGAACTATAAATGACTCACACAGGGGGCAGTAGGAGAGGAATCTGTGGGCATCAGCAGGCATGGCATATAGGAAGATGAAGGCTGGCACATCATGTCCTTTCCTTGTGCATGTACCAAGCTATTACAGATCCAGCCAAGTTTGCATCATTTTATTCTGAGCTAATTCCTCTGTACTTTAGTTCTTCCTAAGTGCCCTGTACTTAAAACATAGACAAAGGCCTTTAAAGCCTATGTGGTCTGAGAAAAATCTCCCAGTCCAGCTTCCACGACCTACACTTGAAGGAACTGGTCAGGTTGGGTCTGACCTACCTTGCAAAGGTGTTAAAGCTTATTAAGTTTCTGTTCCCTGCAAAAGCTTGGTTTCTGCAGCCTTTCCTGGCATGTTTCCTAGTCAGATGGTCATCATTTAAGTGGGGCTGTATGAAGTAGCTGGCCGAGGGGGAACAGAACCTCAGGTAATAAACACTGAAAGGAGGAATAGCATGGGCTCTTCATGGGTGAGAAATCACATCGGCAAACTCCTTGTTTCAGCAACTCCGAGGCTTCAGGCACGGGTTCCGAGTCATGGAGGGCAAGCTTCCGGGGTATTCTTCCAGCGAGCGCAACGACTGGGTTTTTTTTGTGATGGCAGACTGAGATGAGAAAAACGGGCTAGGATACTTTGGAGGGAGATAAATGTATGCTGGTCGGGAGTAATCACTGAAACGTGAGCAGCTTTGGGGGATCATGCTGAAGAGCTGGGCTGCGCTGCTCCGCCAGATGGTCCCAGTCCCGATGGCAGCATTGCCGAGCACTTGCCGCGTGCCAGCCACCGGCTGCTCTCTGCTTCACGTACATCAGCTCATTTAGCTCTAACAGCCACTGTTTGAGGTAGGTTGTAGTCTTACGGCATTTCTTTTTTCAGAAAAAGGAAAATGAGACGTGGGTTCAAGTAACACAATTAATAGAGGACAGAGTCAGCATTTCAACCTGGATCTATGAACTCCGAGAGCACTTTTCAAGCCATTCCCCCCAGGCCTGTGGACACTGTAGGGATGCCTTTGTGAAACATGGCTGTGAAGGGTTGCAAAATTCTTGCCATGGAGCACTGAATGCAGACCTTCTGGGAAGAGGCTGGTGTTTCGATGACATTCAGGAAGGAAAATTTGTATACTGGTAAAGAGCAAGAAGGAATCACAGCTCTGAAAAGGACTAGTTATATGAGATTGCGCAGTTCAGTAAATCTCTGTGTGTTGGGTAAGAAGGGAGATCATAACAGTATTCCCTTCGCATGTTAAAGATTCATTGATACCTTAAATGCTTAGGTCTAGGCCTCTCTTACGGTGAGCCCTTTATCATCTCAAAAGAGAACAGAGTAAAAATGAGAGTATTTAAAGTAAATGTTATTTCTCCATAATTATCAGTTAATATTTCATCCATATTTATTCATTAATATTTATGTTCAATTGCAAGGGACAGAACCTCACTTCAAACTAGCTTAAGTAAAAAAGTCCACGTGCTTCAGGTAAAGCCTGGTTCTGCTGGTCAGATTCTGCCACCGATGTCTATTTCTCTTTCTCCTTCTCACTTTTGCTTTGCTCTTGGTTGGCATTATTCTCAGGCTGACTTTCCACACACGATCCCAGATTAAAATGGGCCAGCCCTGTGATGAGGTTGCAGGGTCATTTGTGTGACAGCTGCACAACGGAAATGGGGAGAAGGGAAGCCCCCAGATGGAAAGATTGCTGGCAGACAAAGGCTACCTAACGCATTCGACCCCGATATTTGGCATCTATGCAGGATAGGAGCCTGAAGCCGCCCAGCCTGTGTTTCCTATGACTAAGTTTGGTATTGGATAAGTGATAAGTGGGGCCCATTAAGATACTTCAGACACATCGCCAATTTGTGGATCATTTTAGAAAAGAACATCGTCCTGCATAAGACACCTAATTTGCTCCACGTCAGTCAATAGCCAACAAGCCTTTATCAAGCAATTTCCACCACCTAAGAATCCTGTTCACACACAGCACAGATCTAATCACAGCCTAATCCATACCATGATAATGCAAATTTCTCCTGACCAGCAAGGCCCTGGCCCCAGCTGCACGCACACTGCACAGGGATGTTCGATACCTCTTTGGAGAGATCGAGGGCAGAGATCACCTTTCCAATCAGTACAGGGCAAGGAATCTACATTGGGCAGATCCGTAAGATGCTTTTTTTTCTTTCCTCAGTGTCCTTCCTTTGGGTGATTTCACTATTTATTCGCTACCTGTAGGAGCCAAAAAGGAAAACAAATCTCTGGTCAGTCTGCGTGGTTACCACTGTCTTGTCGCAGAGAGAGGTGTGCCTCCGTGGGATGGAGAGAGGCTTTCACAGGGTCTGACACCCTCAGAGGAGTTATAGCCAGAGGAACGCAGCCTCTCTCCCTCCAGAAAATCACTGTGAGTGCATTTCAGACGCGTCGCTGCAGACTTCAAGCTCTGTGTGGCTTCAAGTCTGACCCTGGGAGGGTGGAGACCGGGGACGCAGGTAGGGCCTGCGTGTGCTGAGGAGGCCGGACTTACAGCTTAGGGAGCATTTCAAAGGTTTGGAAAAAGTGACAAAGTGAGATTTGCAGTTGAAAAAGAACATTGTAGCAGCGACTGAGGAATAAATTGGAGGAAAGCAAGTAGTTTTAATCTACTTAGGGAACAAGCCAGGGGTTTGAAAGTACAAAATGTGAAGTGCTAATAAGCATTCTGAGGGGACATATAATTCAGAGCAAACAGTATATTGTTTGTCCCTCAGTATCCACAGGGATTTGTTCCACCAATACCAAAATCCGGGGATGCTCTAGTTCCTTATATAAGATGTGATATTTGCATAAAACATCCTCCAGCATGCTTTAAATCACCTCTAGATTACTTATTCTATGTAATTCAATGTAAATGCTATGCAAATAGTCAGTATACTGCACTGCTTAGGAAATTGGGACAAAAAGGAGTCCGTACCCATTCAACGCACATGCAACCATCGTAGGCCTGTCTACATAGTGCATGTCAGCAACAATGTGATTTTTTTTTCCCCAAATATTTTCAACCCATGGGTAGTTGGTCCATGGATGTGGAACTCACTATTTGGAGGGCTGACTGTATTTCAGCAGTGGAGAGAGAGAGCTGGGGAGAATGTGACCGGATGTCTAGATTGGAGAAGGGACTGTCCTGCTGTCAGCTTCCCTCTCCTCTTCCTGTAACTGCGGCCCCTGAGTCTTGGCAGATATACCTGTAGAAGCAGTAGAAAGGCTGGGGCCACCACCCAGCGCCGCAGCTCCCTTGGGAGGGCGCTGGTGCTTGTGTTTGGAAGGCCTGCTGACCTCTTTTTGCACGTGGGTGTGTCTGGTCTGAGAATTTGCAGATGAGGCCAGAATGCCACGCCAGGCCCACCTTGCAGAGGAGGAGGAAGGAAGCTGTGTGTTTTGTTTTTTTCAGCCCTGAAGTCACCTGGTTATCCAGTCGTTAGGCCCAAAACTTCCCATTTTAAAATACAGACTTTGAGAACATTTCATCACTCTCCTGAATTAACGTAATAGAGTGTGTAACCTACCAACACGCAAACCTGATTTCAAACATCAATACAATGCCCTAACTGTGCTTTGAAGTAGGCATAATTAGAAATTAAATCTCAACATTATATATTTCAACACATAACTGCTTGGGGATGACTATACTTGAAGAATGAAAAAAAAACCAAAACATCATTGCATTTTCCCAAACTACTCCCTAGTGGCCTATACTTGCTCCCCAACCGAGAGTTTCAAGGCCCATCCTGATGCCTCATTTCAGAATGAGGCAACTGTACTGCAGAAGGGTTGAGTAGCTTCCCCAGGACACATGGGGAGGCAGAGCCAAAGCTCAGGTCTCCTAACTGGGGGCCGTACCCCGCCATCAGCCCCATTTCCCCTGAAATGGATTCTTGTCATAGGATCCCCAGAGGCAAACTTAGCCCATGTCGAATGCTCTCTAGAGGAGGAAGAGGTAGCATGGGCTTAAGAGCTTCTCTTTGTGCTGACTAGGGCAGAGGGACATAGAAAAAGACTAAAAAGTTGGAAAAGCTATAATCAAACATATGCAGTGACCTTGACAATTCCTTTCCTTACATCCACGTTCCTTCAGTCATTCATCCAGCCCGGACTTCCAGGGCTGCCTCTGCCCTTCTGGAGTTGGAATCTTAGGAGAACACAGGGTCGGGCAAACACAGGCTTATGTTTGTGAGTACGTAAAATACAGAGTTTATTCTTGGATTATTATTTATTAACTATTGTCTTATTTTTCCATGTGAACAACTGGAAACCTATTCTGACCCCACCCTGTATGTAGCCAGTCGGGGGTTGATAAGTGAAGTGAAGCAAGGGAAGCAGGGACCAGGGGGCTGAAGTGCTAGGGGGCAGTGGGGACACCTGTGAGAGGATATTTAGGGGAGAACCCTCTGTACAGGTGATGTTTCACTGAGTCTTAAATGATGTGATGGAACCAGCCAAGCTAAGGTCTTCATTCCAGGCAGGGAGACCAGCAAGATGTAAAAGCACCGAGGTAGGACCGCACTTGTCGTCGGTCAAGGCGAGCGTTGGAGCAACGGAGGTGGGTGCCGTCATCTGCTGTTTTCCTGCTGGCATCCCAGAGGTCACTCTCCTCCCTCCCCCTCCCCCAAGGCGGGGCATGTGACCCAGTTTTGGCCATTTACACCTCCTTTCTACAGACTTTCTGAAGCCAAGACCTTCTAGGCAACCCTAGGTGAGGCCTTTCTTTACCAGATTGCATGGTTCAACTTTCTATGTGACTAAACGAGTAACCCAAGACATTCCAATATTTATTTTTTGTACTACTGAATTGCTAAAAAAAAAAGAGAATTGCCTGTGATATGAGCTCATCTTTCATAGAGATGCCTGTGGAAACTGACAGGTAACTTCATTAACAAGTAGAAAAGTACTCGTGCACCCTATTATTGGGCTAAATGGAAGGAAATGGTTCAGCTGAACAGAGGTGATCGAACTCATCACAGTCATCATCAAAGAAGAGCTCGAAAGTAGCAACACACCATTTCCTAGATTTGCTACCACTTAACCATGATGCGAGCACTTGGTAAGCACGTTTCTGTCAGCTTGCTCTGTATCAGGTGGCAAGAATTTCCGTATAGCTGGGTCATCTGTGCAGCGGCCTTGTTTTCTGTAAGCATGCCAGCCAGATAATCAAAGGCAAATTGAATCAATTAACTGTATAATAGGCCCAATTTATCTTAGGAGGCCTGTCATACTGGAGAGAGAATTTGTGTGCGTTTTACTTAGCAAAAATAAATAAATAAATAAATAAATAAATAAATAAATAAATAAATGTGAAGATCACACCAAAAAAAAAAAAAATGTTAGATGAATCCTTTTTGGAAGATGCCCAGAGACCAAGTGTCCACTGCGCATGTGTTCAGCAGCCAGGTGTGCAGGTAGGCCTTTTGTTGGTGAGTTTGGGGTCCTTTCAAAGAGAAGCACTAGATAAGCACCAATAGCTTTTTAAGAAGCATGTTTCTAAATCATTATTTACAGTAACATTTTAAACTATCACATATGCTTTGAGGAACAATAATTATTATACCCTTAAATACCTTTTTCATTTTGTCTTCTAAGTTAAAGCCTGTTTTTTTTTCTACTTCTATATACTCTTTTCAAAGCTAAGAACCTCCCTTTTCATGCATTTGCTTAATTTCCTCCTGGATTGTTGGTTCCCTGGGTTTAAGGTTGTTCTCAGGCATTCTACCACAAGTAACAGAAAAACGTATATTAATTTTATAACGCTCGGCTTCCAGTTTCCTTTAATGTACAAATTTCCGGTAGAATAAACATTTCCCCTCACTAATTTTAAAAACTGGTTTAAATCTTCCTCTGAAAATAAGTGCCTTTGCCCTGAAATCTGTGTTATTACTTTATATTTAATGTCCTGCTTTAACCGCCCAGTTTTCATCTGTCTTTCTGCTAAGCGTTCCCTTTCCCCTAAACTTTGCCCTGGTTTCTTTTCTATCCATCTCTTTTTCATCATCATTCACTCTAAAAAAATTCCCTTTTCTGTCCAATAAAGCAAAAAGGAGCTGGCTGTTCTGAAGGTTCTTTTCACAACGCAAAGTCCTTGTGGCAGCAGAAACAGATATTTCACCACAGAAGTATTTCACTGTTGGCATCGCCGGGGGCAGTGCTGTTGAGGTCCATGAGCCCAGAGAATACAGTTTGGACATATAGTGCGGAAAGCAATTTGGAGCACGTCCTTACATTTTTAATGTACATAGTCTCCAGAAAAATCAATACACTAGGTGTTTTTATATCCACGGCAGTGTTTAGACTATGCTTCCTAAAAGGTCGCTTTTGGCCAAGGCCTCCAAGTGAGTGAGAGAGGATATGGGCTTGGGACTGGGGACTCCCAAATCGTTTTTCAGTGTTGTTCTGTGTAAGAATGGGGGTTTTGGACATCAGTCAGACCTGTGTTCAAACTGTGGCTTGACCACCCGTTTAGCTTTGTGCCTTTGTGGAAGATTAGTAACTTATCTTCCCGCATCTTTATAGGCTCTGGAAGAGCTGTTGAGTTAGATGTGATATCAACGAAATACACAGAGCATGTGCTTTAATAATCACGGTTGTTATTAGTACTGTTGTTATTTTTAGGATAATGTTTCCCATTGCTTGGGGTTACCGATGCTTTCTTGTAGCAATGGGTGGGGGCCGGGGGGGCAACCTAAGTTGATTGTTTCTCCTAAGAAAGTTTAAATATTATTAAAGATTTTTCGAACTGTGATTTCAGGGTATCGAGGTGAGTGTGAAAAGAAAAAAAAATACAGGAAGACTTGAATTTATTCAATATCAGCCCACCTCATATCTCCACTCGGGGTGTTTAATGAGCACGGGCAACTCACCGTCCCCTAAACTAATTCCTGGTTTCTGTCCCCTCACGCCTGTTCCACCCCTGTCCTTCCTTACATGCTTGTGGCGCTTTCATCCTGCCACTTGCTCAGACTAAAAATTTTGGAGTCGTCCTGGGCTCCTTTCGTGCTCTCATGCCTCATATAAAATCCATCGGCAAATCCTATTGGTTTGATCTTCTCACCTGGATTATTTTATAACCTCCTAACAGCTTTCACTCTCCTTGGGAAGGCCTTGGGAGACCAAAGGTATCCTTTAAAAGCATGATTTAGAGAAGGTTTTGAGAACTCTTCTAAAAAATGTACAACACTCCCCATTTTATCCAAAATCTTTACCGAAACCTGCCAGGCCTATGTGGTCTCGGTCTCCACCGCTTCTCTGTCCTCTCCTGTTTTCCTGCTTACTCTCTCTGCACCAGACACACGGGCCCCTCCCCTTCTTCTCTGTCTCTAATGTAGGTCTTGTCTGTAGCTGTTCAGTGTGCCCAAAATGCACTCCTCTCATCTTGTCAAATACCCGCCTGGTCGATTATCATTTTTATGTACATACTCATATATGCATATATGTACATACTACAGAATAGCTTTATTGAGATATTTGTATAATTCACATACAATACAGTTCACCCATCAGCAGTATATATTTCCATGATGTTTAGTATGTTCACAAAGTTATGTAACAATCACAACAAAATAAAGTTTATAACCATTTTTTCCTACCTTCGACCCTCGGGAATTACCACTCTATTTTCTGTCTATAAATTTACCCATCAAGGGCATTTGTGAGTAGAATAATGCAAAATGTGGTCCTTTGTGGCTGGTTTCTTTCACTTAGCATGTTTCCAAGGTTCATCCATGCTACAGCTTGTGTAAATGCTTTTCTTCATAACTGAATAATATTCCACTGTTTTGATATACCACATTTTATTTACCAGTTTATTGAGTGTTGAACATGTGGATTCTTTCCATTTATTGCCTATGATATGTAATGCTCCTATAAACATCCACGTACACATTTTTGTGTAGACATATACATTTCCATTTCTCTTGGATTTTCATTTCCCTAAGAGTGAAATCGATGGGGCATATGGCATCTGTACTTAACTTCTGAGGAACTTCTGGACTGTCTCCAAAGCTCTTGCACCATGTTCTATTTCCACCAGTAGTGGATGAGGGTTCCAATTTCTTCCTGTCCTTGCTAACGCTTGTTGTCTGTCTTTTTGATTATAGCCTAGCACGCATGAAGGAGGATCTCATGTGGTTTCGATTTGCATTTCCCTGAAGGCTGATAATGGTGAACATCTTCTCACATGCCCTTAGTTTGCTGCCGACTCTTTGGAATCTTTGTTCTACTTTCACCTTCTCAGTGAGGTCTATCATGAACACCTTATTTAAAGCTTCTGTTAACTTCCAACTCCTGCATCTTTAAACCTCTTTTTTTACACATCACTTATCATCACCTCAAATATCACATGACTTCTCTATTATATTTAAGTTTAGTGCATGGCTTCCTCATTTCACTCTGATCCAAATGTGAATACTCAATAAGAACAGAGAACTATGCTCCCATCATTGACTATATTGCATATACCTGGACAAATGAAAAATTGAGGGCACTCAATAAATATTTATAGAATAAATGAGTGAATGGAGAGAAAATCAGGCCCAGAAGAGTTAAGGCAATAATTATGGTCCACTAAAAACTGTCCAAGTGGAAACTAGCTGAAATACCATTGCTCTTGCTTCATCTTCAAGAGTGATGTCCTGGAAGTTTTACTGTATTTTGGGCTTGGCTGCTTTTTAAATTGATATCTCTGGACCACCTTATCCAAGGTATTTAAGGAAACATCTAGAACATATATGTATCCTAAAAATAATTTAAAAAGTGTCCCTGATCATTTCCTTTTTTTACATTTGAGTCTTTAGTACCTTGGAATTGGTGTCAAGGTGGCTGGTAAGCTCACAAGCATTCTTCATTTCTGCTGAAACCACACCTGGAATGACAACCTCCAACTCTCGTCTTTACTTCTGAGGCGAGGAATTTTATTTATGTAATTAAAACATTCCTTTGAGATTTTTAATTTTTTTTTTTAATAAGGGCAAAAAAATAGAGAGGGTGTTGAGGAGGGTGGCACACGTAAACCAGAACTTGGAATAAGGTTCTGTTCGCAAGCCAGTACAGTTTTCTAAATGGTCTTTCAGATCCAATATCACCAGTGCTCAGGTGGCATGGCCCTTATAGGAGCTGTGGGTTTGAGTACGTTCTTCCACTGCCTGTTGCTTTTCCATATCAACTTCCTGTAATAAACATGGGTACATATGGGAGTACATGCATTGTAAAAATAGTGATGAGCATTTTGTGGAAGCAATAACCATCTTAAATTTGTGATGACTATTTGATGCTGTTAGAAACAAAACATTTCCTTCCCTCATAAGAGGAAACAGATTATTTATAATTAATTTATTGGTAAGAATACTTTTGATCTGCTATACACATTTATGAGGATAATAGCTTTTTTGGATACTACGTATTTTTTAAACATCTTTTTTGGCATAGTTATGCTTATATGGGGCCTAAACTTGTGAACTCACTAACTTATCTATTGAGCATTTTAGTTTTGGCATTGGAATAAAACAGAAACCCAGCTATAATCTCAGCAATGCAATGCTCTATGGGGAAAAAAAGTACCAATGTTATGGCAAGCAAGGGCTCCGGAATTCTTATTACAGAAGTAAATATCCGCAAGCAGCACAACATTTCAGACTTCAGTGGCTCATTCTCTTTCGCCTGTGGTTTTGCTCTGATCTCCATAATCATCACCTACTTTTCGGCGAGAACTGGACTGCAGGATAACTAGTGTAGAAATGGTTACTGGTGGGAAAGTGACCAAGGGGGCATACGAGTCAATCTTATGAGTTTTGAAGTCTGAGATCATTAAATCAGAGCTATTACACAGAAAATTCAAGGACTGAAAAGCTGTTCAAGCTGTCTTCTTCAGATATAATGTGGGTCTAAATTTGGAAGAACCATGTGACTTCAGTAAGTATAACTCAGCTTTTGTCCTTTAAGTTCAATAGAAATACCAGGTTGGGAAACTTTGAATAAACAATTGGACAATTCAGTAAGCACTACAGTTAACAAAAGGTACATGTAGGCAAACCTCTCCAATCTTGGGAACTCCTTGCCCCTCCACTGCACTCACTTGTTATCTGGTTAGCTTTCTTAGAGTTTCTAAGAGTACCAACTAAGAAAACATCGTAGGCAATGTTTGACTCCAGCGTCTGGTGTTTACGTGCTTTATGACTTGGGTGCTTCCATGATGGGTCATCATTCCCAGTGCTCCCCCAGTCTCCACCACTGCACCGTTTTTTCTTCATTGTGCAGCATCTTGACCAGATATACTTCTCATAAGCTGGTTTTACTCTCCCCTTTTTGAAGGACTTCCTCCCAATGTTGCGTGGTTTTGGAAGTGTAATATGCATTTTCCATGGAGGGCATGCCTGCCTCCTCTAATCATACCAATAGCAAAAGAGTAGATATGGAGTCAACCCACTGCAGTTTAATTTACATTTCCATATACTTCGCTAAAGGCAAAATCCGTCTAGTCCTGTTGGAAATAGGGTGTCAAATGATGTTCTGCGGTAGCCCTAGGGTGTCATTTTATCTTGCTCTCTAAGGAGGCAACACTGTGGCAAGATAGAGGGACCATGAGTCTCCGAAATCCTAAGCTTCATTTTAGTTTCTACGATAGGTCTCTTCTCTTCATAAGCTTGTGGCATTTAAAATGAATCTTCTCATGTTTTCTTTTCATTTTTGGTAGTTTAATTAAATGGCCTATGATGTATTTCCAAAGATGGTCCAATAATATCTATGTCTGACTTCATTTTTGGTGACATGAATGTCTTACGTTCACATTAATGGGTGAAATCTGCTTCCTCTTCCCTTGAAATTGGCCTTGACTCAATGACTCAGTTTAAATTCCATTTACAGATAAATACAGGTAAAAATATACGATATATATGATCATAGTGGACAACAGGATGTGGTGGAAGTAAGACTGCATGACTCTTAAGGCTAGGTCAGAAAATCTTAGCGTTTCCCCCTGAGTTTCTTGAACTATTTTCTGTCCTGATGCTCCTTTTTGAAACCCAGCTTCCATGTTGCAAGAAGCCCCAGGTACATGGAGAAATCGTGAGTAGGTGTTTCAGTAAACAATCCCTACTTAGTTCAGCCTTCAGGTCACACCTGCATGCACGTCAAACATCTAATTAGCTTCCAAATGATTTCTGTGATGAGCCATTTGAATCACTTCTTGCCAAGTGAATATTCTCAGCTATGGCCAGACAATCAAAAGAGGTGAAGAACCATCCCTGCTGTGCCCTTCCCGAATTCTAGATCCACAAAACCCATGTACATATTAAATAGTTGTTGCTTTTTACCAAAACATTTGAAGAGTGGTTTTCATACAGCAGTGGACAGTTGTAATAGATTTTGGTACCCGGAGCACAGTGTTCCCATAACAAAAACTTCAAACAGGTGTCATTGTCTTTGGGATTAAGTTGCAAGTAGAAAATGAAAGGGTTTTGAGGCTTCTGTTAGGGAAAGTTGGAAGAGCTACTGACAACGGCTGGAAAGTGAGCTAGAAATTATTATGGTAGATGAGAAAAAAAAGTTTAACAACTAGCAGAGTTATGTGTGGTGATAGAAAAAACAGGAAAAAATGCCTAAAGAATTGGTGATTTCCATACTGAAATTTCTAAAGCAGCATATTCAAAGTGCCAACTTAATTCTCTTAGTCATGCATCATAAGATGTAAAAGAGAGGTGAGGTTAAAAAATCTTTAGCTTTTAAGCAAAATTTAGAAGAAATATAATGAAACCATAACTTTCTTTTTTTAATTGATTCTCATTCCCAGCCTCTCCAGATAGCAAGAGTCTCAAAGTAAGACGAGACCTTCAGACAAAGGTCAAACCTGGAGTACTGTCAGAAAAATCTAGACTCAGGGTAGAGACAAGGGCAATGGTGTGACTGTAAAACCCTTCACAAAGTATAAGAAAGATATAAGATGGTGTTTCAGTTTGTTTTTTCAGATGGACCAAGGCCTTTAAAGCATCTAAAGAATATATCCCATAGACCCTCTCAGTTAAATAACAGGATTAGTAGATAAAGCCTATTTAAAAGAGATTTGCGGATGCTAATTTTTTTAATGGGGTAAACAAAAAATATTCATGAAAATACCACAAATTTTAAAGAAATTATAGTGGCAATACCACCAACCTGGGCTAAAAGAGACAGACACTGTACAAAATAAAAGAGGTTTTTGACACCTGTGCCTCTATAGGCAGGAAATAGGATGAGAAAATAACTCCATTCAAATACAAGCTATTTTTCAAAGCAAAGACAGGATTATCCAGAACCTAGAACCAAGATCCAAGAAGGCAGATCTATGAGACACAAGAATAGACACAGAACAATGTGTGTTTGTGTTGGGGTGCTTCCACCTGATAGGCCAGGGGCTCCCTCTTCAGTGGCTTGGAAGGACCAGGGACTCTGGAAGGAAGATCTTTACTGGCTTAGAGGATTCACCATGTTTCAGCATCTGGATCTGATTCCTATCCAGAGGTTCAGAAACCAGACATTGTGGGCTCGCTGAGAATAATTTCATTTTTCAGGGGCAGGCTGACCTTAGCCAAACCCATTCTCTTGATTCATACAATCAGAATTTCAATTCATCAGTTTATAGTGAGAAATCACTGTCCCTGGAAATTGAATACTCAAAGGCGACTGATCAGAAATCTCTCTTTCTGCTGGCAAAACCCTCACAGTAATATCAGCCATAATTTGAAGTCTCCCTGTTACAAAACAGAAAGAGCTTGTTCATCCGGTGCTGGCAGAGCCAAATACTGGACACCGAGAACTGCAGTGGAGAAATGTTAGCTATTTTATTACGAAAGGCGCCACCAGGAGAACAGGAAGCTGATGCTCAAAAACTCAACTCCCTGATGGCACGTAGGCTACAAATTCTTTAGAGTAACATGAGAAGACACCAGGTTAGGGGTTCAGGCTCACGCTGGGGGCTGATTGGTTGGAGGTGAGTTAAGGGTGAGAATCACTTCTTCAGACCTTGAGGACAGCCCCGAGGCAGCGTTCCTCTGTCTGGTTTCATGAGAAAGTAACCAGGGGCTGGTTCCACCTGCGGGCTCAGGAGCTGAGACATAACTTAGGTCAAGATGTTACCTTTAGCTGACTCAGGTTCAGGCTACCATCTTCTGCTGCCTTTGGGGTTGCTGATGATCTGGGGGAGATGGGGGAGATGCTAGATCTTGGGGGACTATAGACAGAGAGAGAGAGAGAGAGAGAGAGAGAGAGAGAGAGATGATTTCTAGAAATGATATAATGATAAATGATTTGAAACTCAATTTAATTAAAATTATCAGGACTCTGTTTCACCCTTAGTAAGTTGAACACCACCCCCCCCACTCACCACCAAATGATGTGTGGTTGAATGGAATTAATTAGATGGGCTGAATGCACTGTTGCCTCAGGCGTCCTCTCATTTTATAATCTCATAGTAAGGGTGGTTTTGCACCGCCCATTGGGCTACATCATCACCTCAGCATTAGCAATGCCTGCCAGAAGGACTAGGCCATGGAAAACACAAGGTTAAGCCTTCTTTCCCTTGGGGCTGAGCTTGAGGCGAAGCTGTTTCCCCTGCAACTCTCATTTTCTCTGCTTCCTGGGCGGATCATCTTCCCATGCTGATTAAAACATTCTTCTCTTAGACATGTCCATAAAGTCAATCAGGCTACACTGAAGCCTTTCATATCTGGGGACCATCTTCATTCTTCAAGTGAATTTTCACTCCTATTTTTCTTTATGTATGTATTCCTTAATACTTCAAAAGCCTTCAGTCTCTGCCTGTCCAGAGATTTATACTACACTGGGGAATGATCCATTTGCCTATCATCTGTCGTGTCTATGAAGTATTCTGCACTTTTAAAATATTAATTCAAATACGATGTCACAACAGACCGAAGCTTTTCCAAGTAGCCTGACATTCTGTAATTTTTCTGAAAAGCCTGTGCCCCCAAATTACTCCTTATTTCTTTTTTAGTCAAGTCAGCCATTGGTCTAATTATGATAATGGCCTTACTTTTTGAAATTGCCTCATTTCATTGAGATTTTGTCATATCTACTGTGAAATTTTATTTTTTCCAAACCCCTTTGTTCCCAAGCATTAAAAAAGTCACTTTCTAATAGGTATAAAAAAAAAAGAGCGCTTCATCATCGCTCTGTAACTGAAGGCTTGATCCTGGGCCTCGGATTCTCTCCTTGTGATTCTGGATGTTCTTTCTGTTCTTTTATTTCATTGATCTTATTCCCTGATACTACGGATGACTTCATTCATGCAGCCTTGGAAGATGATTTTTAAGTCCCACGTTATGTCATCTTTGTAGCCTCCCTCGCATTTTAGAAGAACAAAGTTACCTCTCCCAGGGTACACACACAATTAAAATTTTGTGACTTGGTCTTCTCCTTGAGCTTTCTTTTTTCTTTTTCTTTTTTTTTTTTTTTGACCAGTACAATGGAACAGTTCTCTCGCAGTGTAGGCCACTCACAGAGTATTGGAAGGTCAGCTGTGAGAGCCACACCAGGATCCGTGCGTGGGAAGGAGTGGTTTCCCAAAGGCAGGCTGGAGGACGTTTACCAGATGAATGGTGAATGACACCGGGAATGATATTAACAGACAACCACATATTTATGGAAACATGCTATACCATCTAATGCTTGCAAAGCCAGCTATGATTTCAGCTTTTGCCCTATGTATATATGTGATGTGTATAAAGCAATTGTAGATTATCTGAAAACATAGTATGTGATGAAAATAATGTTCTATAACAGGGGTTGGCACACTGTAGCTATGGGCCAGATCTGACCCTCTACCTGTTTTTGTGATAAAGTCCTATTGGAACATAGAAACACTGATTCCTTTACTTCTCTGGCTGCTTTTGCTCAACAGCAACAGAACTGAGTAGTTGTGTCAGACAGCATTTGGTCTGTAAAACTGAAGGTATGTGCATATGGTCCTTTACAGGAAAAGTTTGCTGACTGCTCTTCTAGTAGAAAGGTTTTCTCATTCAGCTGAATAATCTCTCACCAGTAAACAGCACTGGGAAGATGGAGGTGTTTACTCAGTCTGGCCTGATGATACAGCAGGGG
Source organism: Mormoops blainvillei (assembly GCA_004026545.1). Lineage (NCBI taxonomy): Eukaryota > Metazoa > Chordata > Mammalia > Chiroptera > Mormoopidae > Mormoops > Mormoops blainvillei. Next base: position 62,216 of record PVJD01000667.1, read on the forward strand.
TGGTCACTATAGGAATGTATTTTACAACCAAACTACCTGTAGATTTGTCTGGATAAAATGAGATTAATGTATTGGGGTAAATATCGGTCTCTTTCTCCTTTCCCATCTCAGGCACTAAGCCTGTTTGGACACTTTTCAGGGTAGGAAGCAATGTGTTAGGCGTAGAAATTTCCTGAATATTGCCATGGTCAGAGGAGTTGGAAATACTTCCATGGTTTCCTATGATATCACTAACAAAGTCATCTGAGGATGAAACAGTGGAAACTGAATCTAGGATTTATCAATTTATTAAATCCCACTGCCCCAGTAAACTTTGGGTCTTAGTAGGCATGGGCTATGATAACAAAACAGTGTAGACTGGGTAGCTTAAACAACAAACATTTATTTATTATGGTTCTGGAAGCTGGAATTCCAAGGTGAAGGAGCCAGAGAGATAAGTTTTATTCTGAGACCCCTTCTCTTGGCTTGTAGGCAACTGTCCTCATGCTTGGGTGCTCACGTGAACACTTCTGTGTGTGGCACAGAGAGGGTGGGGAGAGCTCTGGCACCCTCTGGTGCCTCTGGGTCTCTTTTCATTCAGGCGCTAATCCTGTCATGAGGGCCCCACACTCACGGCCTCCTCTAACCCTTACTACCTTCCAAAGGCCCTGTCCCCAGACACCTTCAAACTGGGGCTTAAGCTTTCAATATATAAATTTTGAGGGACTGTGGGGGACACAGACTTCTAGCTCATAACACTTCCAATGTCATATATGTGCGTGTAAGTGACTGATAATGATCCATGGTCAGGGAAATGAAGAGAAGTTATTTTAATCATTCAATAACTACTTACTGAACCGTTATTCGATTTTTAAAGTTTTTATCCTCTGCTAATACACATTTTTTTACTTTAATGGCCCACAGTAAAACTCACCATTTTTCAATGTAACTCGTTACATCCTTAGAATGATATATTTTTTCTTTAATAAAACCGAGAAACTTAGATCCTTCTTTCTCACTTCTGCCAAGTCTTGTCAATTTTACATCCAAAATACATCTCAAATCTGTCCATGTCTCAGTATTTCCATCACCACCACCTTAGTCAAGGAAACCATCCCTTGCCTGTGCTGTTTGAAAAAGTCTTCTGACTCCTCTCTTTTCTTTCATTCTTATGATCCGCTTGGCAGACAAAGTAAGTTTCAAAACCTGTCAAACATGTCTGATCATATCACGCAGCCGCTGAAAGCATTTCTTTGGCTGTCCACTGACGTTCAGTGCTGAGCTTGGCTCTCCGAGACCTGCCTTGTCTGCCTCAACCTGCCCGTGCGGCCCTTCTCTTCCTTACTCTCCTGTGACACTGACCATCTATGGTCCTTAAAAGCATTGTGCTTCTTGCTTGTGTTCCTCTGTTTTCTTTCTTTCCCACTATCTCAGTCCATTCAGGCTCCTGTAACAAAATATTGTAAACTGGATGACGTAGAAACTACAGCATTTTATTCCTCACAGACAGTCCTGGAGAATGGGCCATCCCGTCAAGGCCCAGGCAGATTTGGTGTCTGGGGAAGACCAACTTTGTCACGCACCTTCTCACTGTGACCTGACATGAGGGAAGAGGCGAGGGGGCCCTGTGGTGTCTCTTTTAAAAGGGTACCATTCCGTTCATGAGGACTCTGCCCTCACGAACTCTTTACCTCCCAGAAGCCCCACCTCAAAGTGCCGTCACACTGGGGATTAAGTTTTCAACATATGAATTTTGGCGGGGGATGCAGACATTCAATCTAAGGCAGCCACCTGCGTCTACTGACATGGGGGGATGTTTCCCCAACTTACTTGCAACTCAGAGCCTTTGCCTTTGCAGTTCCCTCTGCCTGGGATACTCAGGCCTTCACGTGGCGGGGACTGTTCTTGACAGTCCAGTCTTGGTTCAGATACCACTTCCCTGCAGAAGCCTTCCCCAACTAAACGAGCCCTCTCGACTGTATAATCCAGGTTCGTTGTCCTGGTGGCCCAGATCTCTTCTCGGTTTTCTTGCTTCTTTGCTTCCTTATTTCTTGTCTGTCTCCCCTCCTAGAGAGAGCAACATGGCTGCGTATTCTTGATGCCTAGCACAATACAAGATTGAGTCAATGAATGAAAACGTTAAAATGAAAACAAAAAAAGCATGGCCTCCTTGACCTGACTCCCTTTTCTTTCAAAACTAGCACTTGGAAAGTCAACCTAATAGAGGGATCCATATATATTCTAAGGCAAGTAGCTTCAATTTAAATCCCAGCTCTGCCATTTCTTAGCTGTACAATCTTAGATTCACCCCTGAGCCTTGATTTCCTCATATTAAAAAAAAACACCCTGATATAATAATAATATCTACCTTGTTGGGTTGTGATGAGAGTTGCATAAGTTATCGTAAGTAATGTACTGAGTATGCTTCCTGACACATGGTCAGCTCTCAGTATTTATCATAAGAGTATATACCAAATTCATATACATTAATTAATAATATTAGTAATACCATGAATGTATATTAAAATGAATCCAACAAAAGCTTACTGAAAAAATGGCTAAATATTGTTCATAATTTTATACTTCAACTGGAAAACACAGAAAAAAACCCTCCTTACATTTTTGCAAACTAAGACATAGAGGACCTAAATTCTAAGTGACATAGTAAGACCTAACATTTGTATGGTACTATGTCATTTACAAAGATGTGTCCTTATGGCAAGTCACATCGTAGTTCCTACATCTCAAGGAGTAAACAGTGTGACTAGTTTAGGAATGGGAAAGTAGAGGGGCCATTGAGTTCATTGGCTTGCCTGAGGTCCCCAGCTCCTGACTGAGTCAAACCTTGAACACAGGTTTCTGGACTCCATATGCAGAAATTTTCAACATGCTGAGTCTCTCATCTTCTCTTTTCATGTCCAGCAGGCAGCCTATGCACATGATTGGGGTTGATACAAAGCAGAAGTTCCCAAAATATTAGAAGAACATTTAATAGATATTTATAAAGTTTTCAAGTTTGCATTTCGTTAAACTTCCTATACGTGTTTTACAGTTTTGTCTGCTTTCATGTTGATTGATAAGTGTGTGGGTGGCATAGTAAACTTTGTCAGTCCTAGGCTCTCTAAAGATCCAGAGATCAAAGCATCTGACCTTGTATGGACCAAGACACTGGCTCTGCAGAAGTAAATTCTTGAGATTTACATATGAATATTAAATGTTAATACTTGTTTTCTTGGACTTGAGTATATCTCTGAAAGATAGGACCACACATGGAACAAAAATAATGAGTCAGTCTTTATCTCAATCATTTCTGGGCTTTGGTGTTGCCGAGGGCACGGGGAGGTGGAGAGGAGGGGATGAGGGTAAAGTGTTGACACTAATGACATTTGACTCACACGGCTCTGCACCCTACGTGGAGAAACTGGTCAATTCCCCCAGGCCATCTCATTCTGGCAGGTACATGCCATAGATAATAACTCAGAATTCTTTCTCATTGGAGCCAGTTCTGAACTGGTGGTCTGGAGAGGAATACTGTATTGAATTACCAACTAGTTCCAATAGAATTGTTTCCAACAGTAATTAGGGTTGATGGAATGCCCTTTCCTTAAAAGACAGCAGCAAATTCCAGATTTTTCTGAAAAGAAAGATCAGAGTCCAGCTCTCTTGCTTACATTCCTCCTTTTCAGAGTGTAGAAAGATCCCTTTGCAAGAAAGTAAAGCATGTCCTTATGTGCATAAAGGACGCCCCCTGACCTTCTTCCTGTCAGCTACCTGAACCTGCCACAGTATTTGGAATGTCATGGGAAGAACTGAGACATGGGAGGTCGACGGCTCTTGATTAGAAATTCCCTCTAGCTCAATATGTAATATGGCATCTTGGCTCTGAGGTCCAGTGGTGGCTCCATATATCAAAGTTTTGTGGATAAAGATTAGTAAAACTCTGTTTAATAGAGAGTTCTCTCTATTGTCAGAGTGAAAAGAAATCCAATGTTATCTGCTAGACTAAGACACTTGGCACTATACTCATCAAAAGAGGAGAGAACATTCTATTTAGGACAAGGATGAGGTAATGGCAGTTGTGTGCAATGAGAGGATCCATGCTTAATTATTAGCATATGGTTGGGAAATGTTCTGAGGCATTGGCTTGGTTTGATAATGGCTTAGTAACTCTTAATGGGAACCTAGACAGTTCTCTCAAAAGGAGATGTATCCTTTTTTAAAAAAACTGACCAGAATCCTTTCTTGTTGGATTTATAATTTTTTTCTTTTCACAACTCCAGGATGTTTAACAGTAGCAAGTGGATATACCTTATAGCGATAAGGACCAGATGGGACCTGGTGAAGCAGGCTGAAACACATGTATTTGAGAAGCTGATACGAATATTATAAGCCCTTTCCATTGGCTTCAAAAGAGAGAACCATGCTTATCATGTTTTTGCGCCAATTCTCGCATTAAGTGATTTCTTGAAGGAATGGGATCCTTGCTTCTTTTTCTTTTCATAAGTAAATTCCAAATGAACGTCTTGTCCCAAATCCTTAAAAGTCAGAAATGATGTTATGATATAACTCATTTCAGTTAGTCTCCCTAAGGTTTGAATTTTCTCATTTGAGGAGTAAAAGAACTACTTGAGTCCATTGTTGCTACCACTAAGGGTTCATGTTTTTCTCTCTTTTCTCATGGTCTAGAGAGAAGTTCTGAGGATTAACTGCCATGCTTATATTCAAGGCAGAAATGCCACTTTAAGAAGAACCAATAATGAGCATTTGTAAGCTGCACGGTTACTTCCAAATGCCTGTACCAGCGTTATATCACGTGTGAGAGAATGAAAACTTGAAATCCTGCTAGGTTATGTAAACCGAAAGTTTATCCACAATGCTTCTGAGCCCAGGGTCCGACTGCAGACTGAATCTCACTTAATGCAACTCTGCGAGGCCATACATCTTAACTTGCATGAAAGTGGCGGGGCGGGGCGGGGAGGTGTCTGCCAGTGCACTGGAATCACTGAAGGTAATAGTACAAAGAATAGTCAGGTGGTAATTTGGTAGCATGGGCTTGGATGGTGCCTGCTTGGGCTTAATTTCAGATTGGATCTCTTCAGAGCTGTGTGACTTCGACAATTTGCTGAACCTCTCTGATTCTCACTTTCCCTGGTGAAATCAGGGTAACAGGGCTGACCAGCACTGGCTCTAGAACCCAACAGCCTACTTTCGAAGTGTGGCTTTGCTACTCACTGTGGCACTGTGGCACTGTGGCAAATTGTTTTGTTGAGTTTCTCTGGCCTTCAGTTTCTTCTATAACACAGGGATAAAAATAGTGCTTATCTCATAGGGCCTTGGTGAGGATTACGTTCACTGGTCCAATACTATTTATGGATTTTTGACATAGTGCTGACACTTAGGAAATGAGCCACGCATGAAAACCAGTATGGTTATTCAATCTGCTGGAGTCCCTTTCTTATCAAGAGAGGATAAAGCGACAGTCTGTTTGTGTCTGCAAAAACCTTCTTCTTTTAACTGACCACAACATATAAGGTTTTAGACTCCCTGGCAGTCAGATTTTATAAAACCATCACTCCAGTGAACTGCTCTAGAAGGCTGGGCATGAGCAACAGTTTTAAGTATGGCAACTGACCTGAAGATTCCACACTCCCTTTTCTTACAAAAACTTTAAGATTTTGGACAGGGAGGTGTCATCCTCCGTAAACACCTGAATGGTGATCCCAACTGGGCAACAGATTAATTGAACTATTCCTTAATAATACAATGGTAATTGATATTAATGGAGTAAAGATTTTATTGATTCTGGATTGAATTGCTTTCCCTTTATTACTGAATCTTTGCAACTCTTGGAGGCTGTCGTTCCTTTTTTGTTGGGGTTGAAGGCCAAATTTCTTAACTGAGTCTACACAGCCTGTCTGGGTTCACTTCTGTAGGCTTGAATGAAGTTACTCTCCTCTTCTATATTCACTCATCCATCCATCCATTCATCTGTTAGCTTTTCATTCATTCATTCTGCAAATATTTTCCATGCACACAGGGGGTGCTCCAACAGTGAATATGGCATATCTGTGTCCATGTGAACTTTCTGTTCTAGTGGAGGAAACAGGCAACCAAAATAAATGTGTAATGCTGTGATTAAAAATATCTCAGCATATGGGAAATGGGATTGAAGTACCATGTGGATGAAGCATGAGGTGCTATGGAATCCCACCAACTATGAACAGAGGGTGCTTGGCATGTTGAGCAGTGACAGGGGAGGAGGTCCCTGGTACCAGCGTTACCCCACTTTAAATCTAAGAAATAAAGACTCCGAGAGGCTGTCCAACTCAGCTAAGGTCGCACAGCTAGGAAATGGCAGAGAGCACACCTCTGGGGTCTGGGCTTACAACTCCTGTGCGGCACTGCTGCTTAACATTTAGAACTCTGTGTGCAGTAAGGAGGCAAGACAGTTCTGTCTTTCTCCCTCATTTTTTTTTTTAACCACAATTGGCAAATGGCTCTTATGTACCTCAGTGTCGCTTAATCTTTTACATTGTTTTATATGATTGCTTCTCTATCTTCTTCATTGTTATGGTTTTAAACAACAACGCTTTCCAAATCCATGGATCACTGGAGACAGACATTATGTACTGATTCGCTGTTGTGGCTTTTCCCCCTTCTTTTTGCACAGAGCAAGGGTGGCTTGTTCACTAAAGCAAAGAGCTCAGCCCTCCGCTGCCTTGTCTGGTGGGAATAGCGGTTCAGGGCATAACACGGGCTAGTGCTCATGCTCTCCAACGGGTCAATATAAAATATACTGACTTTTTTGTGTCATGGCATGTAATACAAAAATAGGGTGCTTTCCTCCATGTTCTTTTCCTTTCCACAGTCATTTAACTTCATCTACCCATGACTGTGGTCATGCTAAAAATGTCACATGAAACCAACCCTATTCATGCATTGGAATCTACATTTTCCGGGCAATGGCAGTCCTTATTTTGGCTGGACGAGCGAGTCAGGTTGGGTTTTTCTCATTTTGCAGCAGTACCGAGGGCGTGTGTGTAAGTATCATGAGTTTCTTCTTTAGTTATGAGAATATGAATCCAACAGAGAAAAGGGGACAGAGAAGCATATTTTAAAGGGGGAAAATGTATTAAGTTAAGAGTACATTTACTTCATTTTAAACCTTTAACGCAGAGAAAACAATCACGCCAACAATTCGAACACAAAGCGGCAAACCGATAGGCTTTGAAGTCAGGGGCTGAGGTTTTTCTTTCAATTGTCTTGTAAATAGATTCCCCAATGAGTCAGAAGCAGATCAATAAACATATCCACTAACTGTTTCTTTTGTAATCCCTGAAAGATTGGTAAAAGATATAAACATATGATTCATTTTGACTGAAATACGGGCATTACTAACATCACAGAACAGACGAAATCTACCATGTTGAGGTGCGGCGGTCCCCCGAGTTACAATAATCTTTCTCTTGTCAACAGTCTTGTTTCATTTATTCTGCACCACCTGGCATGAGCCATGTGTCCAAATACTCTGCTAGCATGAGAAGCTCTGTTATTTTCTTATATCATAAAACTTGCCCCCAAATCCCGGAAGATCTGCGGTTTGTAAAATTCCTTGCAAAGGCTGCAAATGGTTCATATTTAAAAACTGTTCTTTATGTGAGATTCTTCTGAAAATCCAAAGCTCCCTGCCAAATATAAAGTCATTTGAGACTTAGCAGACACATACACATGGAGCAAAGCATTTAGATATTGTTTTAAGGGTATTTACACATTCCAGAGGTAATTAAAAGATAAATGAGTGTAAAATTTTTAGCAATATATATTGACTTCTTTGTGAACAGATCCTTAAGGTCATGGAGAAGATGATGACTTACTTTTTTCCTGAGCATTTAGAATCATTCTGATGTAGGAAGGCAGAAATGATGTTTGCTATTTCGCTGGCTTGACTAGATCTAATTAGGTATTGATTCTGAATTCTGTGTAGAGACTGAGAGAATCTGGAGGAAGATCATGTGTGAGGGCCCAAGCTTTCTTCAGCTTCCGCACAATGAGTTTTTGAGTTATAACAAGAAATTAGTGAAAAGCCATTTCTTTAAAAAAATAGGATAACAGTTGTCTAGCAGTGTCAATACAATGTAAGCTTTGGAGTTTATAAGTTTATATTGTATTAATATAGTACAATATAATAATTGACTTATAGTCAGTTTAAATTCATAGGCCATCTAAAGAATGTTAGAGTTCAACACATTCTCAATTACTTGCTTCTAGATTCAGCCACTGAATTAAATCTAGACCACTGTAGTTCTAAAGGAGTACATTTTAGATAGACATTTATAATTAGTGGATTGATTATGTGTATATTAAACATCTGAAAGCAATGTGCTTCCCTATAGATTATAAATATTATATCTGTATATGGTTTGCATCTTAAAGTCACTTAGTAAAATTATTTCTGATCTACAGGGCATAAGAAACCAGGCTGAACACTGTCTATTTATCAGAATTTCTAATTATTTGTAGGTCAGATAAAAGAGGTTCTACTATATTGAAAATGACTTTAAGCCATTATTTTACTTTCTCTAAGACTATGCAAGTGTTCAGCTTTGTAGCTGAAGATATCACCCTCACAGTAAAAACGAAAGAAAAAAAATTTTAAGAGACAAAATATATGCCCAACATTCTACACTCTGTGTGGCTTCCAACAGTGTCATTTAAAACTACCTACATAAAGATATGGTACAGACTGAGATGAAAGAATGTGACATTTTCCTAGCCCTGTCTAAATCTGCATCGTATTTGAAAAAGGAATAAAACCCAAAGGAGGCTCAAATTTTACTCCCCGAATATGCCGTTTCTTTACATAGGCCATTTCTTTACCATTCTGAAGAATGTCTTGTTTCATAACGAAAGCCCAGTATTGGAGTGATACTTCCTGTACAATAAGGTACATTTTAAGTAGCGCCCTGGATTATTCCCCAGGGGATGGACCTCAGATACTGAGCTTCAGATTTCCTGGAAATAAAATAGGGAAAGGAAAGTCTTTGCAGTGCTTGCTTAACGGCGAAATTCTGGAAGGAACTGAGATGGTCTGTGGATGTGTTTTTAATTCTCTGCAGGAAAAGAATGCTCATCTGAAACTGGCTGATGGATATATTTTAAAAGGTGGTAGATTGAGTCAATTGCATTTGACCGGTGCACTTGGCTTTGGCCTACACACACTCACCTGGACCATCTTTCTTTTTAGATTTTCAACCACACTGGATTAAGCAGACATGAGCATCAGCCTACAGAAAACTCACCGAGATTTCTAGATTCCAAGGGGACCAAATAAAAATGGAATTTTAGAATCCATGTCCTCAAGTTTTCCACTATGTTTCCACTGAGTCCACCCAATTTATCTCAAGACAAGAGCATTAAAAGGTTTTCACAATATTTGATTATTGAGAATTGTAGCAAGTTCCGCTAGTCATAGGAAAATTAACCTGTGAAATAGGAGTTGGGGAAAGCTCTAGTTTCTACTATGTAGTGACTGAGCTAACAGGGACCTATCTCCTACTGCACACATATGGAGATGCCGGAAAAATGACAACAAAAAATAGGCACAAATCTCATCTGGAGGGAAGAGGTGGGTGGTCCAACGTTCTGTAGATAAAGAGGGAGGGCAAACTCAGGGTGGTAGAAAGGAAGCGCCGTCTGAAGGTTAGGAACACAGGCTATGGCCAAAACACTTGGGCCCGGCCCGAATCCTGACTGCCATTTGCTGGCTCGCTCCACTGTTAATAATAACAACAAATCAAACTTCTGAGTGACTTGTCGGTCACACTAGACATCATAATGGAAGTTAGGACATTTTTAGAATGAGTGTATCTGTAAACACCATGTATCAAATGCAACCGGGTATAGCCAAATCTCTATGTAGGCAGAAATTTATAGTCTCTATGTAGTAGAAAAGGAGATTTCAAAAATAATTATCTAAGAATCCAAGTCAAAAAAATAACAGAGGAAAGCTATGGAAAAAGGAAAAAAAGTAATAAAAATCAAAACCAAAATTAAGAAAATGGGTTCAAAGACACAACGGAGAGGATCAACGAAGCTCAACATGGGTGCGTTTAAAATAAGGATAAAATATATAAATGTCTGACAAGAGTGATCTAGGAAAAAGAAAAAAAGAATATTAGTAATCTAAAGAGCATTTCAAGAGGAAAGGTAGAAATGTTTCAATATTATAAGTGTATTCTAAAGAATTCTATGCCAACACATTTGGAATTTGGAAGAAATCAATACCTTTCGTAAAAAAAAAAACCACATTAAAACATATATCACCACAAGTGATTTAGAACTTAGGAAGTCCAATAGTCTTATCACCCTTTAAAAAATAAAATTGGTAGTAAAAATAGCATCTGCCCCTCCTCCTGCAAAAGGATACACACACAGATACACACGAAAACTACAATAACAGGTAAAAGGAATGGAAGCTGTGGACAGTGAGCCAAGTTACAGCAGATAGACCAGGAATAAGCAATTCAAGTTTGATACAAATGTCAAAGAAATAAAGCAAGCAGGAGATTTTTCCATCTCGTTTTATGATACTATTATGATTTTGAACATTGGCAGTATACAAAGGAGAAATTATAGGGCAATCTCACTACTGACTGTAGATACAAATGTCTATGGAAAATTTGGTCAGAGTCTGAATCCTGGATGATAGAAAATAAATAACATACCAGGATCAGGTAGGGTGTGTTGCGGAAAACAAGAATGTTGACCATTAGGAAACTTACAAGGGTAATTCACCACAGGTTAGGATGCCTTGGCTTCAAGGAAGAGAGAAACCAACAAAAAGGAAGTATCATTATTCCACAGACAGTTAGCCCGGGGCTGGGGGGTTTTCTGGGTTAATTGTGGAGTTCCGCCGTGTTATCAAAGAACCAGGTTCTACTCATTTTCCTCACTGCAGTGTCCAGAGTGTGGATGATTCCTTGCATAATTGCAACATAGGAGTAGAAATATTAAACTATTCAAAAATATTTTTTTAAAAAAGCATGAGTCTTTGCCATGTTCTTGTGCCAGTCCCCCAAGCAGAATATACTTCATGTGTCATTGGCCAGGGTCATGTCACTCATGCATGCTTAAACCAACCACAGAGAGAAAATCGAATTACTATACTTTGTTTAAGGCTAATTGAAATTCATCCTAGAGCTGGAGAACTGCCCAGCTCATGAACTGCATAATCTCCCTTTACCTGAACAAAATCCATTTTCTCTTGGTAGAGTCTCTCTGGAATAATGGTTTGGGTACAGTTTGCAGTGTTGACACATAAAAAGGAAAATATGAAATCAATTGAATAGTTATAGTAAAAACAACGGATGAAATTTCACTATTCAGTCCTGAGTGAAAGCAACAACTATGAAACCACTTTAAAAATTGCAAAGGGGGAAAGGAAATTAACATGATCAAGCCAATCTCCCAAACCCTAAATATCTTAAAACTTATTCTTTAACATTTAGGAACAAATAAAGTGTGACAGCCAGCTCTTCTCATTTGTATTAAACATTTTTAAAGAATACCCTCCTCATGTATCTTAAAAAGAAATGAAAAAAACTTGAAATGGAATGTAAGAATTGACTAGAAAGAGACACAAATGTAATATTTTTTTTTGTGATATTATGAACATCTGCATGCCGTTAGAGAATATATTGCCAAATTAATGTGATACATAAACTTACTTAAAGGGTTTCTGGGTACAAGGTCAACACACATCCACAGAGCACCTACATGCCTTTTAGTTATGTAGCTAAATTAAAAACGAAAAGTACAAAAAGATTTCATTTATAAAAGCAACAAAAGCAGTGAGGTATCTGGCAATAAATCCTTGGGATTCCTCATAGAGAAAATGCTAGAACTTTATTGTTGAAATTGAAAGTCCTATTTTCTCAAATCCTTAGGTAAAAAGGAAGTAAATATATCAATTGTATAGGATTATTTGAAGGATTAAACCAACTATTCATTTAACGTCGTTCCTTGCATAACAATCACTTAAAAGAGAAGCTTCTAAATATATTTTTATAGAACTATTTTGTTATTTTAAGAACTTATAAAATAGCTCCTAAGAGCCCTGGAGTCCCTGGGATCAATTTGAAAACCACGGGATGGCATTTATAGTTTTCAGCTAATCTAAACCAAACGCAACGCCCCTTTTCTGACCTAAACCAAAGTTGCACCTTTCCCTTGGCTATGAATTTCTCTCAACACTTACGTCCATGGCATCCCCATCACCACTTGTTAACCGATGGGTTTTATCTTTTTATTTGTATATTAATAGGAATGTTTTGTTCCCCCCGAAAAAGAGAACTGATGTGCCCCATTTAGGGATGATCCTATCTCTTTCTTTTTTATTCCACATGACATCTGGTATTCATTCATGTATTACACAAAGATTTTTGAGTGACTACTCTGGGCCAATCGCTACTCTGTTGACGACTCTAGTCCAGGTTCATGAGATAAATCAATAAACTCTATAAAATCCCCCACCCTCCTGGAGATTGCATTTCAGTAAGGGAAACAAATACTGAACAAAAAACCTGGGAAACTAGCGAGCTATCGTGGCGCAGCTACTTAGTTGACCACCAGAAGTCTATTTCCTAGCTTCCTGGGCACAGAACTGCACTGCATGTCCCAGGTGCCCTGGCAACGAGGTGTGTTCATATGGCTCAGCTCTCCCCATGTGATAGGAGGCCATGCGTGCCATTCCCTGGCCTGTGCCATTTTCTGGCCAAAATATTAGTTGCAAGGAGAAAAATAAATGAGCAAACAAACTAAAAACACAAAGCAAAGGTAAATGAGATACCCAGGTTTGGGTACAAAGGTCCCACTAAGAAGGCGACTATTTCCAACGTCTTGAAAGGAGTGAGGACGTTATCCAGGCAGATCTCTGGAGGAAGAACATCCCCTCGTGCTAGCATAAGGGCTGCAAAGCAGGAGTGTGCCTGGCAGGTTCAAGTCACACCTGGGAAGTCACTGGTGGTACAGATTTTATTCCAAGTAAAATCAAAGCCAATGGAAGGTTTTGAGCAGAGGAGTGGGATTGATGGGTAAGGGGCACTCTAGCTCCTGGGATGAGAATGGCTATAAGTGGAGACGCAGAGACACTAGCCGGGGAGTGTCCCAATAAATGGGATGAGAGTTGATAGTGACTCAGTCTGGGCTTGTGGTGGAGACAGTGATAAATGACCAGGTTTGGCTTGCATGTTGAGATCAGGATCATTGTGTATTTGCTTACAAATTGAATTTACAGTGCAGACAGAAAAGAGGTGAGGAAGACTTCAAGGTTTTTGGCCTGAGCAACCAAAAGGTATGAACATACCACCAAACTGAGTCAAAAAGCTGACAGGGAGTCAAAAAGCTGAGGGGGCGGAATCTCGTCATGGATGTTTGAAGTGCCTAGTTTTATATTAGGGTTGAAGCATATGCAATTGCTGATATTCAGTCCTGTATAACTGCAAAAATGCCAATTTTATATTGTTTAACCTGATACAAGTGTGGAATTTAGAAGAAAGGTACAGAAATCATCAGCGTGAAGTTAATATTTTGAGTGATGTGGCTTGATCAGATCATGGTATTCGTCAGGGTACAATCAAGAACCAGAAACCACATCAGTTATCTTAACTGGAGGGTATGCTATACAGCGACGTTGACCACGTATTAGAGAACTTACAACACAGTAGGAAGATGTCACTTGAGGAAGCAGTTACCATTCATTGGTTGGGGAGAAACAGGATAAGGTTGGAATTAATAAAATGTAAAAGCATAGAAGAGAGACCCACAGAGCTCAGACCCCAGAAGAGGTGACATCACATGTTGATGTTTCAGAGATAACTGATTTTGGTGATATGGGCAAGGAAACCCCTACCAACTGGGCAAATTGCTGCTGTCGGAATCAGTAGTCTCTTCCAGGGTGATGGGCCATTGCCATTCAAGTTTCTTCTCTCTCTTCTTCTAGTCTTTTAGTTTACCTCTCATGTTCCCTATCAGCAGGACCTAAATAGGGCCAGTGAGTAAAGGAGAGTTGTGGTTTGTAGAACCCCAAGCTTGATATTAAAAGAGTAGTGTTAAGGTGAGAGCAAAGAATGAAGTGTCCCAGGCTCTGGAACACTCTGTATGAGAGGTCAAGAAGGATAAGGCCAAGGAAGCACAGAAGAAACAGGGAAGTAGGAAGAAACTTAACTAATGTGCATTCTTTATATTCCAGTAAATAAAATGCTTCAAGGAAAAGCAACAATTCATCAACTATGTACAATATAAAAGGTCAAGTAGGCTGTGAGCTAAGACACAATTGTTGATTTAGCAGTGTGAAGTCATGGGTGACCTTGACCTAAGGTTTGGGTGGAGTTGTGAGAACAAAAAAGGTCGGCATTGGAATAGAGAAATTAGATACTAAAATATACACAGAATATTGATGAGCTTTGCTGCAAAAGAAAGAAGAGAAATGGGGCAATATTTAGAAAGAGAAGCCGTGTTGAAGAATTTCACTTTAATAATAGGAGAAATGGCAGCACGTTTGTACACTAATGGAATGAGCCGGTAGAGAGAGACACGGGGAAGTAGGGGACAACGCCTGGCTCCGTGCTCCTGGGATGGCAAGAAGGACTGGAATCATGCAGAGTCTGGGGGAGGGATTTGCTCTAAGTAGGAGCAGGGGTGGTTCACCGCTCAGAACAGAAGTGACGCTGAGCTCGCGAGCACAGAGGCTGAAGCGCATGCCAATGCAGTGGTGGAATCTGTTGACATTCTTTCCCAATTGCTTAAATGACGCTTACATTTTTCATGTCATCAACTGTGAGTGGAGATGGCAGAGAACATGTGGAATAGCGAAGAGAGCAGTGCAGTCATTGGACAAGGGAAGGGGTTGAGACTAATTCCTGGAGCCTTGGTTTCTTCATCTGAAAAACAGAATTAAACAATTATGCCTTGTGCAAAATAGTGCTATTAAAACCCTTGAAAAAATGAAAAATATAATACAGATGTTAAATATTAATCATGATCAAATCTATACATAACAAAATCAAAATACCTTCTTAGTAAAACATAGCCATGAATACATATAACTTGAAATCTTCCTAAACATATGATAATGTGGGTGGGGTGGGGAAAAGTAGTAGAGGGAAAATGGAGACAACCGTACTTGCACAACAATAAAAGAAATAAAAAGAAAAAAACAGAGAAATCCAAACTTTACATATAATGAAAAAAAATCATCACTTGCCAATGGACATGCATTTTAAATTGGTCTATTATACATGCATTCTCTAGGAATATAATCTAGCAATATTTAGGCTAAAATTAAATCATTACATGGAAATTCCTTGAAGTCAGAGATGTCTTGTTAATCCTTCGATTTTAATTACAACACCTCATATGTACTGACGAGTAGGAGTTCAGTAAATATTTTGGAGCAAATTAGTATAACAATGATAGTTTGTCAAATACTATTTATGGGCTAGGTAGGGAAGGAAAGAAAAAGAGAGAGGTGGGGGGAGAGAGAGAGAGAGAGAGAATGTATCAGATAAAGCAGCATTCTAGTTATTATTGACACTTCTTTTCTGATGCAATGAAATATATTCTCCTGTCCCTGAAGTTATTTCTAAGTCTTGTAATAAAATGCCTGACAACTAAATATATAAGAATTCTCCCTCTCTTTGAGCTATCATTGGATTTAAGTTATGAGCACACCGTCAACACTGAATAATTATGAGTGAGATAAATTAGTACTTCAGGTTTAATTTTCTCATTTAAAGCTTCCTTATGAAGTGGACAGATTTTTTATTTTGTACATCTGAGTCTTAAATGAGATGCTGAAAAAAATGGCAACTGAGGTTAATGAACAAATCATAGTCTCTGTTGAAGAACTAACCTGGGAAGACAGCATGGCTGTTTGGATGTTTGGGCTATGTTAATGCTGTCGTTTCTGCTAAGTGAGATCTAGCTGTATATGAGTTACGTGCTCAGCTTTAAGGCAAGGGGACTTTTCATATTTAATGTATAATTCTTAGTATTTTTCTTGTTAGATGCCCCAGACCATGTCTATATCAGATCATTCTTTGGAAAAAATAAGTTTTTGACCTAATAATATTGAGGACTTGGATGAGGGAACTCAGGAATTCTTTTCTAAGTCATCTGGCTTATTGCATAGTATTGAAGAAAAAAAATGTGAAATATTTTTTATTTGTAACAATTCTATTAAATTATAATTTATATGCTATAAAATTCACCTATTTTAGGTGTATAATTCAATAAATTTTAGTTCATTTATAGAGTTGTGCAACCATCATTGTTATCAATTTTCAAACATATCTGTCATCACTGAAAGAGCACAAATGCCATGTAGAATCAATCTCCATTCCTATCTCCAGCCTCAGAGAACCACTAATCTCCCCTGTCTCTATAGATTTGAATTTTCTAGACATTTCATGTAAGTGGAGCATATGCTATCGGAGTCTTTTTTTTTTTTTTTTTTTTTGGTCAGGCTTTTCTCATTTAGCATAATGTTCTGAGGTTCATTCATTCTTTAGAGATCTTTTCACACATAGTTTAGATCCTTTAAAGGTCTTTTTATAGAGAATCTACGGCACTTATTTTATTTTGATTCACAGTTTCCATGCATTCAGACTCTTCCTCACTAGACTGTGAAATCCTCGGTGCAGGGGCTCTATGTCATTCCTTGCGAAGCATCACAATATAATCTGTATGTAATTGGCACGCAGTCAGTGCTTGTTGAGTTAACGAACGAATGATAGGGAGGGTGATTTTTACCTTCTGCTATTTGTTCCTTGTTGCGCAAAGTGGGCTCAGGAAGCAGGTTACAGGATGGAATTTAGTGTACAGGACGTTCATTAGGGAGTACCCTTGGAAGGGAGGAGGAGGAAGTGGGATTGGGCCCGGAGCGAGTTGAGCTGTGATATGTACCCTAATCATAACCCCAGTCAACCCCAGAGGGAACTCCGAAGCTGAAATGACCTGTCAAGAGTTGACCCATGTTGGGTTGAAATGGCCCGGCCTTCATAACCCCTTCCCATCAGTCAGCCACTGGACTCGAGCCTGCCTACGAAGGGTGCAGCCCAGGTCCAGTGCCTTTTTGCAGCTGAGGAAATCCCCGGGGGAGCTGACAGGATGTCTCTCCTTGGAGGGGACCTTGGCTGTGTGGCTCCGTGTCCACCAAGCCTCCGCATTTTTCTTTTCGCCAAAACCTTAGTTAAGAAAATGTCATAACCCTATTTTGCTGTGTCTTCCAGATTTTCTATTTCTGTTACAAAAGATCACTGTAACATATATTAAATTCTGCTACCAAAATAGTATTTTTGTGTTTAACAAAAATTTTTTTAAAGGTGCATCAAGCCTTTGATAGGAATGTTCACTAAGTTTAGTTTAAAATTAAGAGCAAACGAGGCTTCAGAAGATGAACAGGTTTTTTAATAATTTTAGAAGTATCCTAAAATTATTCTGTTTCACATTTTTTGCTAGATAATTCTTTCCCTGTCAACGTATTTGGGAGAAGTTGCTTTAGATTATTAAAACTCTTGGATGAATAATTTATCAAATTGTCAACAGCTACTTTTTTCTAACAGTAGATTTGAGTGGATTAGTCTTCTTTCATTTTTCAAACTCTTAAAAAATTTTTAAATTTTCCAAAAGTATATTCATGAGCCTTTTCTACAACTGCTGTAATATCAAATGTGAAGTACAGTATCGGAGCTGAGAGAATTTTTTGTAAATATTTAATATTTTACTTTCAAAAAATAAAACTCCTGCTTCGCCTGCGACCTACCGATACTATGGCTTCAAAACACTTCTCCCTTTTCTTCATACATGACAATTAGTTGCAAAGTTACTTATAAGTCAAGAAGGGTCTTGTAATTCTTTATTAGGTATTTTCCAAAAGTTGTAACTAGTCAACAAAGAGATTTTTGTTCTCTTCAGTGCCATCTCAGTGGTGATGTCAGCCACTTCCTCTTTATTCCAAAAAACCCCATAAATTCTACCAACTCAAGGGCTTAGTGTATATCGTAATTTTTATGGGCATTATATTAATTCTCACATCAGCTTTGTAAAGACAGTACTGCACTCACTCTTTAGGTAAGAGAAATTTGAAGTTCAGAGAGAGGTCAAGTGATTTGTCCAGGGTCTTAGAATAAAGAAATAGCAGCCCTACAGGCCAAAGCTGAGGCCGACCCTCTGCTTACCATGTTCTTAAAATTTGAGTTGAGCCACTCTAGTTACATTTAGAAAAGCTACAAGTATTGTTCTTGTCATAAGCACAGTGTAGGTGGTAGAACTGGACTGGTTGATCCATTGACTAACTTTGAATTGTGTTTTAGAGGGTTGTAAGGATTAAATAGTAAATATGGGATATAGCACTTTATTACTTAGCTCAATCCCATATTCCCATAACATCAATTCTTTTGAAAAATGCTATGATAAGGAGTTACGCTTCAACAGGACAGATTGAATACATGCCTTTGTTCCCCTGCAAAGTCTACTAACAAGAGAGTGAAAGGTACTCAAATTATCATTTCCTAAATAAAGTGAAAACTGGGAGTAGAATGATATATGGTAAGATACTATTTATCTTATATGCCTTTCAACACTGTTGATTTTTGAAAAGATTATGCAAGTATTACTTAAAAAATCTAGGGCACTAGGACCAAGGAATGTTATTTTCAGGTAAGCTAGAAGGTTTTACTGTGCAGATTGAAAACATCTCTCTGTAGATTTAAAGTAATTTTATGACTCTTTCCAAAGAATTGGGGCATCTTGTTAGGTTGTACTGCTGTATTTGCTCAAGCTTCTCTGTCTCGGACACAGAGGGGGCGTTATGTCCTCCGAAGGCCTGCGTGCTAACTTGGGACACATCACACAGGGAGGACATTATGTTTCTTCTGGCGAAGCCATGGCCAGAGCAAGCAGCCCTTACTCCAGGGACAAAAGGTCAGGTGTCAGTCTAACTCCAAATACGACCTTGGCTGGCTGTCATAGAACTGGCCACAGAAAGGTATTTTCTGTTCTCCGTGGCCAGTTCTGGAGCTGGTTTCACTGGAAGTTCCAGCATGGCCACATTATTTGGATGGAGATTAAGTGCTAAATGCAACTGTCAGCTTGAGGTTTTGTTGGAAATCAGAGCGGGGGTGCTTGGCTTTGTATGTAGAGCTTATAGAAAGAATGATGTGGAACTTATTTCAGATCCTTAAGTGATAACTGGCAAAGCTTGGGAAATTTTATGCTTAAACATTGTTTTGGAAAAAGGTGACTTTTGGAATGAAATTAATTGACTTTTTATTGCTGTCGAAGGTTTTTTCCTTCATATTAACCAAAAGCAGTTCAGCATAGAAATTAGAAATTTTTTGGAGAAATAGAATTGCGTAATGTATTAAAGCGTGCATGTCTCATAAACAGACTCTCTGGGTTTAGGCCCTGTTGCTGACTTTTGCTAACTAAAGTTTCCCCAAATTGTTCCAGTTAAACATCGGTTTATCTTGCCTAAAATAAAGTTGATATTCCCTACATTGTAGTATTATTATGAGGATTCAAAGACCCGATAGGGCATATAAATCGCTTAACAAAGTTTACAGTGCATAAAATGTTAGCTCTCATTGCTATGAATATATTTTTTCCAAACTACATCACACGAAAGTATGTTTTTTCAATGTGAGGGAGAATGTGTGCGTGTGTAGGTGAGAGCTTAGGAAATTTAAAATCACAACATGACAATATTCAGACTCTTATCTTTTAGTGTTCTTTGAAGGGTAGATGATGGGAACACTGTACAGTTGTTGAGAGAAACAAATTAAATCATGCAAATAAAGTTGCTTTGCAGATCTGCGGAGACCCTAACACAATATAAAGAGATCTTGCAGAGCTGCAGTGGGTAGTATCAAATTGATAGCGTCTACCCTCTTCAATATGCTTGAAAGACTATGATGAACAGTGGTAGAGTTTTCCCTTGGATCTTGAAGAACTGGAAGGGGCAAGAGTTTTAACATCCTTGTGTCCCAATGCACCGACAGAAGAATGACGATGCTCACAGAATGCTTCAAACAAATTCTTATCATTATTATTATTACAGGACAGAGCAACACGAGAGCAAGAATAAATAGAGCTCTCTTAGCCCAGGTTTTTTCTTTCACTGATAGACATGAGACTTGCTCCAGGTCACAAAAGAGTTATTTTCTGAGTCTGTAATAGAACCAAGGACTCCCTGTTTCCAGTTCTTCCCTCTTCTCTGTATTGATGCTAACCTACTGTACTAGTTTGTTAGGGCTGCTGTAACAAAATACCACAGACTGGGGAGCTCAAACAACAGAAGTGTATTTTCTCATAGTTCTGGAAGCTGGAAGTCCAAGAGCGAGGTGCTGGCAGGGTTGTTTTCTCCTGCAGTGTCTTCCCTTGGCTTGTAGATAACTTCTTTCTCAATGTGTCCTCCCATGGTCTTTCCTCTCTGTACTCAACTTCTTCCTATAAGGCAAGTGGCCATATTAGACTAGGGTGCTACCTTATGACCTTGCTGAACCTTTATTACTGCTTTAAAGGCCCAAATACAAGTCACATTGGGGGGTGGGGATTCAACAAATGAATTTGGGAAGGATGATTCAGTCCATAAACCTAGCCATGAAAATATTGCTTTTCTAATGTTGTTCTAATGTTCTTCATCTGAGTTGAAACCTTTGCTGGCCATGTCTGTGATCAGATCTATGTCTATAGGCACATATGTAAAGTCTAATTGTTCTGTCTTGGCACTTAACATTCAGGGACTAGGCCACCCTGCCAAACAGAATAAACAAAAACCATATTTTCAGGATAATTAAAGCTTTTATTTCAATTTTAAATTATCATCAATCTTTGTTATATTCAATTGGTTAGAAAACGTTTCTCAGGTTAAACTGAAAAAGTTCATTGCATTTCTTGTCACATTTTTTTCTTAGAACTAATAGCAGTGAAAAAGTCTTCTACATAGTGTCTGTGGTATTCTTGAAGCTTGATTTTATAGGTAGAACCTTTATCAGAAAAGGAGAAATGGGAAATCTAGGTGGGGAACACGATTTGCATGCTCCAAGGAGGTGTCGTTGAAGATAGAAACAGAGATTACAGCCGGAGAGATGGAGGTCAGAAATAGGATCGAGACAGACACAGTTGTAGATGTTTCTTCGTGGGTTTATAATCTCTATTGTACAACAAAACATTCTATCCTTACCCACGAACATAAATAAAGGCAAGCCCATCTCTTTTTACAAACTCGTATCCATGACTTAAGACAAGCTACCTACAGAGCCCTCTGAGGGCCTGGATTTCAGACTTACTTAAAGAGAAATATATGCAAATGGTCTAGCTGCTGAGAATCATTTTTTATGCACAGTAGGCATTTTACATAAATAGAATAATTATTTATATTGTATTTGAAATGCTTTAGAGTTTTGATGACTTGGCCCATTTTGCAAAACAGGAAACTGAATCCCAGAAAGATGAGAGAATTTTTTAAAAATTAATTGATGAGGACGTGCTAGAGATGGGAATAGAAATGAGAGTGCTGGTTTCTCTCTCACTGAGTGAATTGAGTTCCCTCTAAATCCATCTCTTTGAAAATGAGGACCCAAGAAGGCCTAGTGATTTGTGAACTGAAAATTCTGTTTTTGTCTGGCTATGCTGAAAATGTTGGGCACATTTTTTTCTCATACACAACTGTCAGAGGGTACAGAGATGCCCCTCTTTCCTTAGGTTCATGCCACTGAAATATAAAACCAAAACAAAATTTTTAGTGTCTTTCCCTGAAATATGATACAATTTAGTGCCATTGATGTTGATTTCTGTAAGTCATAGAAGACAGATCTTTATTGCATCGGTGGACCACGTGAGGAAATAAAGAAGAGTCAAGAATCTGCCATCAACCAAAGATACATTTTTAGTGCTTGGGTTTAACCTTCTCTGGTGAAACATTACTCATAAATGCAGTATTTCACAAAGAACTATTACTGTTTTGTTTTTTTTCCCCTTTCTCTGAGTTGCTTACTCTCTGGTGGAAATCCTGCCAGCTCCTAAGATAGCTTAGCATTTGGAAGAAAAGTTCCAGATGAACTGTAGATGGGGGAAAAAGGAGCAGCCATTCAATAACTGGGTGTGATTTCAACCACTTTGCTCTTTGCTTCTCTGCACAAGCTTGTAGTGTTAAATGCTAATGTGATGCCAGCATTTTCTTTACTATTTAGACAAAAGAAATCCTAATGAGATATTTCTAAGCCTGCACATGAGTTTCCATAGCAATCCTTGCCTTGGAATAAAATTAGGATAAAGGACTCCTCAACATAACTTTAAAATCTCAACTAACTCACAGCAACAGTTTTTCTACCACAAGACAGACATTTCTGTGGGGAACACTGATTTGATTAAGTGTCCACAACAGAGAACTTTATTTAGCGGTACCATCTGCAGCCATAATTAGTTTGAACTTGTGAAAATGAAGAGTTTGACAGGAGATGTGACATTAATTTCTGGAAGAGGAGAACTTCCCTGTTTTGCATGGATGAAAGCACAGAAGCGTAATGAAAAGGCATTCACGGAGAT
This sequence comes from Mormoops blainvillei, assembly GCA_004026545.1. Lineage (NCBI taxonomy): Eukaryota > Metazoa > Chordata > Mammalia > Chiroptera > Mormoopidae > Mormoops > Mormoops blainvillei. Next base: position 84,800 of record PVJD01000667.1, read on the forward strand.
GCTACAGGAACTCATTAGGAGCGTTTAAAGGTTAAGAGAGAGAGAGAGGGAAAAAACTGGAAAGTGAACTTGGGACTGCAAGTCGCGTTAGTGAAGTAGCTGACTTAACGCTTCTTATTCCTAAAATGGCTTCTCTTCCAGTGGGAGCCAAAAGGACGGTTTTCTCGTGAACCCAGGGCCTAGAGCTCCCCAAGTATGCAAGGGCGCTAACCGCCTGTCTGAGTTCCCGCCCGCACCTGGATTTCCCCGAGGCGAAATTTTACCTGAGAAGAGCGTTAGAGAAGCAGCTCATGGGCACCAGCTAGCCAGCCACCCACCACTCCCGGAATTCAAATAAGCGCCCCCATCACGGGAGGACCCTGTGAGAACGCGGATTCCGATCGCTCCGGAATGAGGCGCAGTTAAAATCTGCTTTCCCAGCAAGGCGATGCTGGTCCCTGCTTGGAGCAACAACCTACATCATTGAAAACAGGAGAGCCAGGAAGCTCATCGGTGGACACGCCCTTTCCCAGACCTCAGCCCAGTCACCAAGGAGGCAAGGGAGCACTTTTCTTTTTTATCAACTTCTTACTCTCCTTGTGCCTTTGATGCCCCGGCCTCGATTGACGTCTGTGCTACCTGGAATTTTCCAGGGAGCTCTGGGGGTGGGAAGGGACACAGGAGTATGGAAAGGTCACAAGTGGTGATTCTCCAAAGACTGAAAGAACCTCCTTTAGTAATATTCACAGCCTGTTTCTTATCTCTTACCTGTTTCTGGAGACATAAACTTTTGTCCTTGGCATTAACACCACGTGCCAGGATACACCAGGGCAACAACACTTTGGACAACAACCCCATTTAGTAAGAAATTCTTGCTCCTCTTTTAACATCACACACTGAATTTAATATATCATATGCATTAAATTCTGTGTTTGTCATTCAGATAAGTCAATACTTTAAGAAAGACGTTCTTTCTTTTTTTCTTCTAAATTCATGGCTGAACCTGTTAAGGGAGATCCTTAAGTATTCAAAAACCAAAACAAAACAGGTTATCTAATGGACTTTCTGTTGGATTGGAATTCAGATCTGGTTTTTGTTCCTTGTTTCCTCCATTGCTTCCTCCGTGACTTGAGGGAAAAGCATTTAATTTCCTGGGCCGCTATTGCCCTAATTTGCAATGTAAAGTTTGGGGGAGGTGATTACTTTGGTGCCTTCTGCAACTACCATTCTAGGGTCCTAGTAAATGTAGTAATTGAGTTAATATGCCGCAAAAATTAATTTCATTTTTGCCACCATTGTGTACTTTGGGAAATTACTTGATTTGGGGGGCCTTTGCTCTTCACATCCGTGTTGCGAGCTTACTTAGCACACTATATGTAGCTCAAGAAGAGGTCAGTTAATTCTGGTCTTATTGCTTGACCATTTCTTTCTTAGTGTGTGAGCATTCTTCCATTTTGGGGAGACATGTGCAGAGTTAGGCATCATACCGTGCAGTAATCTCTGTTAAGAACCTTTGCTTTAAAAAAATGACAGCTTTATTGAAATATGAGTCACATATTTTATAATCATATAATTTGCCCTTGCAAAGCATACAGTTCAATGGTTTTAAGTATATTCATAGAATTGGGTAATTGTAACCGCACTCAGTTTTAGAGATTCCATACCAATTAGCAGTGACTTCTCCTTTTCCCTCAAATATCCCCCATTCCCACCCCTAGGGAACCCCTAAACCACCTTCTGTGTCTATGGATTTGCCTCTTCTAGATCTTTCATAGAAATGGCACCGTACAGTATGTGGTCTTTTGTGACTGGTTTCTTTCCATTAATAGTACATTTTCAAGGTTCATCATGTTGCGACATGAATCAGCACTTCATTTCTTTTTATTGCCAACTATTTAATTACATGGATTGTACTGTATTTTATTTCTTCGTTTATCCATTGATGGACATGAGGATTTTTCCACTTTTGGTTATTATGATTAATACTGTTATTGTTATACACATGTGTTTTTGTATAGACATGCTTTTATTTCTCTTAAATACCTAGGAGTGGTATTACTGGTCCTATCATAACTCTGTGTTTAACTTTTGAAGGGATTACCAGACTGTTTCCACAGAGGCTGCCGCATTTTATGTTCCCACCAGCAGGGTACAAGGGTTCCAGTTTTCCACACCCTCAGTATTACTTATTTTATGTTGTATTGATTATAGTTGTGGTGAGTATAAAGTGGTATCTCATTGTGGTTTTGGTTTTTATTTACCTAATGATTGATGATGTTGAGAATATTTCCATGTGGTTATTATTCATTTGTATATCTTCTGAGAAATGTGTATTCAGATTCTAGGTCGATTTTTAAATTGGGTTGTTTATCTTTTTATTGTTTAGTTATGAGGTTTTTTTTATATATACAGTCTAGATACAAGTTCCTTATTAACTATATGATTTGCAAATATTTTCTCCCAGCCTGAGGATTGCCTTTTTGCTTTCGTAATGATGCCCTTTGCAGCACAAAAATATTTAATTTTGATGAAGTCCAATTTATCTATTTTTTCCTTTTGGTGTTTGTCCTTTTGATGTGATATCTAAAGAAACCATGGTACAAAGATTTACACCTATGAATAACTCCTATTCCTTATAAAAACATTTTTCAAAATACCTAAAAGTTTTAGAGTTCCAGAAACTGGTATCCTAAGCATACAAATTGATAAACACTTTAGAGCAGTTTTGACAGAAGGACAGCAGGTCGCTTGGGAAAATTTTATACCCATGGCCATATGACACTGTCCATTCCCTCTGTCACATCATTAGTCCAGATTGCAAAAACACATTAAAGATGTAAGTGTGTAATTATTTGGGGAACAACTTATCTCCTAAAGAATATAAGTCAGCTGGAAAGCATGCTGAGCACAAAAATTCATAAAGCAGGGGTCTTCAGTATCATTTCCCTCTGACCGGTTTATACTGAGAATCTTTATAATCGCCTCTAGAACTTATTGGATATTTTTAAAAACTTCATTAGCTGAAGAACAACTGGATGTTCATTTAGTCCCGCCCCTTCCCTGATGTCTCTTAGACTTCTGTGGTCATACTTATTGATTTAGATTTACCAGCATTGTATCCCATCATGCTTTACAGTGCCTAGACCAAACAAAATACTTTGAATGAAAATCAAAGCTACTTTCTGTTTTTTAAGTGCTGAAAGAAAGATTTTCTGCCCAGCTGCAAATGGATGCTTTGATACTTAGAAAACCAAAAATCGATTATTTTTAACTATCAAAATGTTATTGTACCAACATTAAAGAAGGAAACTAAATATTTCCAATTTGTACCATTGAACAAACTGTTGCATTTTGCTCATTGCCTTCCAGTCTTTGCTTCATATGTGTATATATTTTTACTCATTGTAACCACAAAGAACAAATTATTTTCAAACAGGATTTTAGGATATTGTCTTTCCAATACCCTAAAGCATAGAAAGTCTGGTGCCTACTTGTGTCAGAAAGTTGCAGATTTGCAAAGTGACTTTGCTCCCGGCAGCACGTCCTATTTTTAGAGATAAATTCAAGGTGGGAGCTTATCAGATGACCGCGTTTTCCCTCTGAGTTGCATGATCTTTACCCACCCTCAGACTGCTACACTCCTCTTATCCTTTCAGGGAGGGGGCAAGTTACATCCGTATTCTTCCCATAGGCTATGCAATTGGCCCCTGGCTACCTCTCAGGTTTCTTCCCACACCACTGCCCCTCGGCCGGCTCCACTCCAGATGCCATAGCCAAGATCTTCCTTTCCTCAGAGCTTTTCAGTAGCTGTGCCTCCCACTAGGGACACCCTGTGCCTGGGTCTTGCGCCGTTGGCCCCTTCTTAACCTTCATGTTTCAGCTAAACGTCATCTCTGGGAGACCTTATCTTCACTGAATGTTCTCTCCCCCCTCCCTCCCAAACATGTCGCTCTGTCTTACTTTTTTCATAGAGCTTATTCTTGCCTATGAGAATCTATAATCTAAAATCTGATTTTTATGTGTATTTCTTGTTTCCCGTCTATCCCCCTCTGCTGATAAATGGATACTTCCCAAAGCAGGGGTCCTGTCTTTTTCTCCACTATAAACTGGTGCTTATTGGCACACTTGGCACAGTAAGCCCTCCAATAAATGTTTACCAAACGAACAAATGAGTGAAATTGGGCACATAAGCAAAGCTTTTTCCCAGATGAGTGTCCTTTCTTCTTCACTTTCTCTTCTGAACTGAGTGGGAGCAGAACATTTCTGTTTTTGTTTTCTGTAACAGGGGTGGAAAAAACACAGCAGAAAGGAAAGCATTGAAAACTACATGGATGGAGGGAAGTGAAGTTAACAAGTGGTCTTTGAGGAAAAGCTCTGATGTCATACATGGCCCGAAAGCAATCCCTTGAGAAGCATTTTTCAATACCCTTAGTCATGCAAAACTAGGGTGTAACAGCAACTTTCCTGACAGATGGATGGTTTGCCTCACTAAGTGTTACAGTATGATGTAACAGTCTGTTTTGATAGCATTTGTTGCAGTTTCTGCCTGGTTTTGAGCCTACAGAAAAATTTCCCAGTGGTAAGAAAGAAAGTGAAAGGCCTCTAATACTTTGATTTAAACTTGAGGGCAAAAATTAACTCAGTTGTGACAGGGTTTGAATGGACTAAACCTCTGTGAGTGGATGGTCACTGTTCCTGATAACTTTAGGTAAAGAGTCATGTATTCTGAGTTTGGGCTTATCAAAAACGAATTGTCACTTCTTTGCCAATTTTAACCTCATGCTGCATAGTTCTATGTGTTGTCATCCTGATCAGCTGAAGTGCTCAGGAAAAACCTCATGTTAAAAACAGAAGAAAGTGTCTGGTCTGGTCAAACGAAAAAAGTAGCTAACAGTAATTTTCGTTTTGAAGAGCTGGGCCTCCTTCCCTCCCCCTGGGGATATTGCTGGCCTTCGAGCACAACGATCACCTTCAACCATCTTCGCTTTCACCTCTGGAGTTCTTTCGAGCATTTGAGTCTTGTTCCCCATCATCCCGTAAGCCTTTCCCTCGGCCCTGCTCAGGCTTTTCAGTGGGATGAGGGACTGGTTGAAGAGCAGGCATCTATTTCATCTCTCATTTCAAAGTTGGGGATCCTTGGCAACAGGAAGTGCCCTACTGAGACTGTAGGATAAAACGGCAAATTATAGGTCTACACGCTCAGCTCTGACTCTCAGTGTTTGCCAAGGTGGCGGCTGGAGATCAGGGAACAATTTAGCTGGGGGTGAGGGAGGTGAAGGGAACAACGAGAGGGGAGAACATACTGTCAAGAGGGAGCAGGTAGGAGTTTCAAACTTAAGTACTTTATTATATTCTTGATCACATGCGATTTTTATTCTAGATTAACATATGTGGTACAGACAAAAGACCAGGTAAAATGGAAGAAGAATGAAGGAGAGAGAGAAATAGCTATTAGGAGGACAGTGGTATACTGAAATATACACAAAAATGAAGCCCCCACCCCATACCTCCTAGTTCAGAGGGCGAGCTCTCTTCCTGATAGGCCATCCAGAGAGCATGAGGAAATGGAGCAAGGACCGTATCCTACACACAATGCTCATTTTTACAGCAAATTTCTTCAGTTCTTAGAGGAATTTTCCAAAGTGTACAAGAGTCAGTTATTTACAAACCCATATCTATGTAACTATAACCCTAAAATCCTCTAAATTAATGGAAAATGTTTAAATGCAATCATAATATTTAAATTTTATTAATTGTTCCTTGCTGTTTTGACAGTCCTACTTGTATTGCTCATCGATTCCATAAACCTTCCCTACTAGGCAGGTCCTATTATTATCTCCACTTTATAGGTGACGATACTGAGCCATGGAGTAGATAAGGAATTTACTCAAAGAGGATAAGTCTCTAGGAATAGAGTGTTAAGGCTATGGGTGCATTAGGAGATGGGAGATGTTATTGTATCCAAGAAATTTGATATTATGCTAATAATATGACATAATATACAGTATATCTAGACAAGAAGATGAACTCTAGAAACCAAGTAATGTTAATCCCTAAAATTGGTCAGGCACTAGATTTATTTATTTTTTTTTTGCTTTGACTGGCTATATTAGAAAAGATTACTTCTTAGGATGTACTTTGTCACACCCAAGTGTAAAAAGTGACAATCCAGTTTTCCTTTAATTTTGGAGGGGTGGTTTTCTGGATGGAAAAATAGACACTCAGAATATCCAATGCTTGGTCACACTCATCCACGAGCAAATTGCCTAAGAAACAAGTCATTTATTCATTCATTTGTCAAATAAGGTTTGGACACATGTATGAGGCACTCTTTTAAGTAAATACTAGGAATAAAAAAAATCATTAAAATATTTATCATTGTCATAATCTGTTCTCTTATAAAGATGAGTTCACTGAGGAGATGAACTTGGAAACAAAAAGTCACCACACAATTTGGTGAATATTGTCATAGAGTCTAGGGGAGACTGAACGAAGAAGGAAGAACATCGAACCTTACCAAGAAAGTCAGGGGGGTAATGAGAGCCAGAAAGCATTTTAGGCCAACAGGACAGTTATGGAAAAAGGCAGTGATGAGAAACCATGTGAAATGCCTGGAGATCAGTTTAAAGGGACTCAGGGTGATTTTGGAGGTGACTTGTCCATTCTTGATATTAAACTTGGCATCCTAGAGCCCCAACTACTATTGTCCTATTTCATAAGAAACTCCATTTAAGGCATCTTTGTTTTATCACCAATATTTCCTATCACCAGACAAAACTGGAATAGCCCCTTCCCTTCCTGACATCCCCTTTCTTCATAATATGCCGCATCATCAGGGTTAACGTGAGTCAGGCAGAGCGCTAAGCACCTTTGTCCCTTATCTCATTTATCTTTGGAGACCCCCTAGGAGGTGGTTTTCATTCTGATGGGATAATGGAACTGAGGTCAAACAAGGGTGAAATTCCAGAGATGACTTAGTTAATAAATGACACTCTTCTGTCCTCCTTAAGAAGCAGCCAAACCTTTAGTAATAAATGCAACTTGCAAACTATTATAGGACAACAACTTCACAGAGGTGAATGGGCAACCTGAGTGTTGATGCTTGAAGAGAGGAGCAAATTCTCTCTTTCCAAAGAGAAACATGTTAGATTTTCCACCCAATTTTACGTGGTTAAAATATGAGAATGATTTATAGTGTAAATCTCTTTGGAGAACACATTCCCACCGAAGAACCCGGGCTCTGCTTCCCGCCAGTCTCATCTCCCATAAGAAGACACATGACAATTTTTATCTTGTGCTTCATGCCCTCTGATCTTCATCTTCTAATAGATATTGTCCGTTATTTATATATATTTTAAAAATATATAGTTTATAGATATAAATATATCTTCTATTTTTTTACTGTACCTTTTGTTATCTGATAGAGATATGCTAGAGACGCAAATAAGAATGATTATCTTTTGGGTTATCTTGCAATTCAAAGCCTCAAACACTATTGAAGACTCGAGGTCAGGAAATTAAATAGAAAGAAAAGGATACCTGAGTCCTGGTTGCAGATCTTCAATTAACCAGCTCTGTAATATTGGGGGGCCTCTTGGAACATCAATTTCCTAATCTGTGGGATGTGAAGAATATGCAGTTTCTAAGGTCTTTTCTACCCATCTCCAGAAAACAGTGAATCTAATGTGTAAGTGGTTTCCACTCCCATGCTAGTAAAAAGGAATTCATAGCCCTTTTATCACTCTCACTGACAACTGCTCATTCCTTTCTTTAACCCTTATCCAGAATGGAATGAGTTGCTAGTATCCAGCAAGACTGAAACTGGTGAGCTTGAGTAGGTTCCGAACAATCTACACAACCCTGTCTGCGTGGGTCCTAGAATAAGTGTGCTGGTGCTTAGAGAGCAGAACGAGGATGCTGGGAAAATTATAAATCTCTGCGCATAATGTCTCAGGCCCAGACTGATCCTCAAGCTTCCACTCAGTTGGCAAAGCTGCAGGGCTGCCCTGAGTAGCCAGATAAGCAACAACCCGTGAGTGTTTATGTGCCTGCAGAGATATAAAGCAGATGCATGGTAGAAAATGAAAGAAAAATTCAAATTAGTTGAATAGCGAGACTCCCTTTTAGTGAAGGGGGAGAAAAGTGAACACCCTGAAGTCTCTCAGCTGTATCCCAAGGCGAGGGGTATTTATTACGTGTCCAGGCAGAATTTCCTATCTTCAGGCTTTGGAAAAAAAAATGCAATGCAAATGAAAGATAAACTCCCTTTCTCTCATGGAGATATACGCTATAATTAGCAGAAGTTGATGGAGCCGTCTCGTAGAAGTTATAATTGACTTGAGCCAATAGCCCATAAAGCACAGCTCCAGCTTCTATCTCTATAACGTAATTATGTGATGAATTTCAGGCTCAGTGAAGAAGCTTCGGGCCATAAGCAAGTACTGAGCTCAGTCCCATTCACAGCTGAGCTCACAAACAGGGTCTTTTCGCCCCTTTGTAAAAAATGGTAGGCATGACTTCTTGGTGCGTTCAAGGCATCACTCAGCAGCCTGAGAAGGTATGAAATTCAGGTTGACAGCAAATGCTTAAGCGATGCACAAACACTACCACAAATCCTTCATTACATTTCAGACTTTGCATTAAGGCAGGATCTTGTTATTTTGCGATAACATTAAAATATGTAAGTTTTAGAGAGGGATTCTCATTTCCAAGTTAAGCCTTAAGGAGCACCCTGCTCGATCTTTTAGCTTAGGGTTCACATTCAGAGAAATGAAGAGATTTATTATTTCACAAACACTGGAAACAAACAAAACGCTTTAGTAAAAATAGCAAATTACAGCCTTTTTTAGTTGAACGATTTGACCACGGTGAATGGGTAGCCAAAGTGTCCTTGCCAGGTGAGGGGAGCACAGTCTCTCGTTCCATTTTATGGAAATGCTATGATAAAGAGGCATTTAATAATCTGTAAGTTGGCCTTTGCATAACACAGGTTTGCACTGCATGAGTCCACTTATATGCAGATTTTTTTTTCAGTAAATACCTGTACTGTTTCTGTCTAAGGTTAAGAACCCATGGACGGAGAGGGCTGACTGTAGGCAGGGCTCTGCAGTGTTTTATATGGGGGACTCAAGCATCCGTGGGTTTAGTTATCTGTGGGATCCTGGAACACTGTCTCAGGGACAACTTACGTTTTGGGGGAGTCAAAAGACTTATGTGAATTTTCAACCACGTGGGGTATCGGCACCCTTAATTCCTGCATTGTTCAAGGGTTAACTGTGCTGATATATGCTAACTATGAGTGTGCTATCTTTTACTCCAAAATGATTGGAAGTTTACACCATAAAAATGACTTTAAAATTGATGTTATGGAAACAAAACAGGAAAATCAAGGAAAAAGAAACCCCCCAGGGTGACAGCCTGAGGGTTAAGGAGTTGATGTGACCAACTGCAAGTCAGTCACTGAGCTTCTGGCTCCTGGGCAGGGTGTGCTCACTGTCTCCTCCTACTGGCTGTGGCTACCCGGGTGCGCGAGGCTGCTGCGGAGAGCCATTTGGCTCAAGCCTTCTCTTCTTGCCTCTGTGTAAACAGTTAGTCATTTCACTCTTTATAAATACTGCTACAAAGAGAGCATGAGGGTTTACAATAAACTATGCGCTGCCTTAAACACTAAATACGCTTTGTTTTATGGAAAAGATTTAGTTTATTTTTGCAATAGGTAATACATACCACGGCCATGTCTTCAGAAGACACAAAGCACTACGCTGCCCCAAATACCAGGGTTTTAAAAGTATACTTTGAGAGATGCTCTCTGCATAGGCGAACATACACACGTGGGTGTACACAACCCATGAGTTATTTTGCACTGATAGTGGGATTCTACATACATATTCTACACCTTCCTTTTTTCATTTAAGTTTATATCCTGAGTGTGTTCCATGGCACTACTGGGAGGGCAGCCTCGTTTTCATTATAAGGCTCATTATAATATTCACACCATGACAAGACAGCGGGATGTGACGGTCAGGCTCGGGGACTTGGAACCGGGTTCTCCTGGGTTCAAACATCAGTCCTGTCCTTCACTACGTATGTCATCTTGGGCATCTTGCTAAACTTCTCGTCTCATATGTAAAATGTGTTAATAGTAGCCCTGTTGGAAAATTATGTAGGATTAATAGATGTAAAGCACTTAGAACATTGTGTGGTTCAACCAAACACTCTATGTTGCTTGCTTTCTTCATGGTGTTTTAATGCATATATACAATATAATTACTTAACTGCTTTACCATTGATGGGTGCGTAGCATTTTAAATTCCTCTGCTATTTCAATGTTGCAGTCCACAGCTTTGTCTATTCATTACCAGTGTACCTGTGTGTGAGTATCTAAAGGATAAATTCTGAAATTTGGATTTAGGGGGTGCCACAATTTACACTTCTCACAAGCAGATACCAATGGGTTGTAACACTCCACCTCTAACAACGTGTAGGAGTGCAGGTTCCTCCTGTTCCAGCCAGCCCTGTGTTACATGCACTTCGGTCATTTAAATTTGACACATCAAAAAGAATATTTCCATGTCATTTTAATTTCCATTTCTTTATTAAAAGCAAGGGTGACGAAATTCTACATCCACTAATGGTCTCATGGCTTGTATCAGACCAAACTTTCCATAGGTCGCAATTATAAAATGCCAAAATAATGATAAAATCTGTAAAAAAAAGCTATAAAAGCTTATCTAAAGGCATTGGCACATAGAAAAGCAGGCAGAAGCTGGAAGTGAGTGGATACTTCGGAGAAAGAAGAGCACAGTGATCGTGCTGTGTCTGCGGCCCTTTGACTTCTGAGACGCTGGGTAGGACCTCCCAAGGCAGTTCCTCCAAGAAGCAGATCACGTTGCAGAACTAGATAGTCAGGAGACTTAATGGGTAAGATACCTGTGAATGACAAAGGGAGAGGGAGTAAATGCAGCTCTGTGTGGTCCACAAGTGGCGCACTTGGTCATGACACAGAAAAACTGTATGTGGGCAGGAAGAGATACGTGCTACAAATGCTAATGATGACAAAGCTAAAGCGTCTATATTAGTGTTAAAGTAGACCTACTGGCAAAAGATTTCCTCCAAAAAGGGGGCATTTCATGCTGAAAATAAGTCATCAGTAATGTATAACAGTCATGAATGTGTGTTTATGTAGCTAATAGAGTTTCAGCATTTAGGACATAGATATTGAGGAAATTAAAGTAGGCAAAACCAAATCCCCAGATATTTGTGTACAAATCTACCACTGCAGTTGGAAATTTTAACACTTGTCTCTCGGTAATTGATAGAAAACTAGACAAAACATTCCTAAGGGTATAAACAACCGCATTAATCAAATCAGCCTCGCTGATATTTATAGAACACAAACACCCAACATATTCCTTTTCAAGGCACATAGTACATTCATCAAGCGAGGCCACATCCAGCGCTGTTGAACAAGTCTCAGTACATTTTGAAAGGTTGACAAATTACAGAGTGGGGCTTGGTAACAGCGAGAGATCTCTAATATTTGAAATTATGTAGTAAGCATCTATAAAAAACATGAGTCAAAGAGGTTGTTACATGGGGAATACAAAATGTTTTGAACTGAATTATAATAAAATACAATACAAAAAGGCTAAAATTAATAATATAAGATTCTACTTAAAGAAGCTAGAAAAAGGAGAGCAAACTAACCTCCAGTAGAAGGAAGAAAATAATAAAGGTAGGAGCACTACTCAGGGGAAGAGAAAAGGGTGATCGAGCATCTCTTCAGTCTGTGTAGCAGCCATTTAAACATTTCTTTTTATGGTAAATTATTAAATTAGAAATTTTACATTTCGATTTGCATTGATGTTTTTTAAACATTAATAACCATAACTTATGATATTTATTGGTATTCTTGAGTTTTCTTAAATTTTATCTTTAAAGATCTTTTTAAATATTTCATTATTAAAATAATAATTTAGCTTTAGCTTACCCAATAAGAAGGCTGAATAACTAGTTGTGGTAGTATCTTTATGTTACTTTTATTAATACTATTTTCTATTTATTTTTGACTATATTCACTTTAGTTTTTGCTTATTGTTTTTCATAATTCACGTCATCAAGTTCTTTGCTAGGTGTTCCAAATACTTATTTTCCTCTGCTGCCTCCAATGGACTCTGTTTCCTAGACATTCTTCTGTGTCTTCTATGACTGCTCTAAGTTCTTTCTTTAGGACAGCATTTGGTTCATGACATTTATTTATTAAGTTTTTGTAGTTCATGGTGATAAATTTATCATGATTTTAATTTGTTCCATTTCCACATTATTCAGAATTTGCTATGTGTCATTTCCCATTTCTTTTTCCTTTGAGTTCTGGGTGGGGGGCATGTAATATCTTTTAGGTGGGTAGTTGTTTGATCTTTGTGTATAGTTAAATCAGTTAAAATCCTCCTATTTTTAGGAGGCTTGTGGAAATAAGGGCAACCACCATGCTTTTGGCCAGCAGAAATTCTTTTATGATATGCAGTTTTACTGTGAGAGTGACCTATGTTAGAACTATTTTCCCAGCTGCTTAAGTTGGTAGCAGCCATGTTACTCCTGATGCAGAACATCTCTCCTCCCCCGTCACGAGCAGACTGCTCCCCGCAAACATGGCGGATCAGCATGATGTCCGTTATTCCTCACTTTTCTTTCAGCCTCTGTGTGTCAGCCTGGATTTAGGGCAACTCCTGCCACAAGCCTGTTCCACTACATCCATTCTTTAATTGTTGATTTCACTTTGTACGCTTTCTCAAGATCTGTCTGATCCTCTCTTGGCTCCTTGCAGCAACCCTGTGTGACCTTCTCTTCATCTGGCTGTCTCTTCCTCATATTTTGTCCTGTGTTATGAGAGATGCCTCTTGGCTTCTTCAGACATGAATCTGTACTGTTTTTTGTTCTCCTGGGTGTCTGGCCAACGTCATCTTTACCACCCCGGTCAAATCACAAGAGTAATATTTTTGTTGTTACTAATTAGTAATTCTGGCAAGCAATTTTGATGTTGGCAAGTGACTCTGTGAAAGCAATATTTCCTTTCCTTGTCAGCGTGAGCAGGCAAGTCTCATCAGATTCCCTTTTCTTTGTCATATAATACGTTAAATAAAAGGATTGCCTCATTAATCATTAATCAGCCTGCTCTAATCCCATGTTCTGTCCCCTTCCTGCCAAGGGACCTCTGCCATGGAGACACTGCCTCCCCGTGTCCAGCTCCCCCACTGATCCAGCTATTTATAGCCTGATGCAATATTTATAAGATAAAATGTCAGCGGCTTTTGATCTAACTCGCCCTGTAAAGACTGTCACCGAGGACTGGACAAATACCTTCTCAGGCCCCATCATGCCTGGCAGCATCAGCCTTGTCCGAGATGCCCTTCTACCCTCCTCTTTTCCAAAGCTTCCCTATCTTTCAAAGCTCAGCAAACATCCTGTCTTTTTAAAAAGACGTCTCTAAGTGCCAAGCACACAACAAAGTCCCTCTTCTCTGAACTTTTTAACTCCTTTTTCTTTCCTTCTTATGGTGGGTGGTTTGCTGTGGGAGTTAAACCATGCCTCTGGAGGCAGACCGTGTGCACTGAAGTCTCAGTCCCATGAGTTACCAATTGTGTAACCTGGGGACCTAGCCTCTCAGTATCTTAACCTAAAATAGAAGACATGGGTGCCTTATTTATTTGTTTTTAAAATGAGTGATGATAATAAAGTTCACCTTATATATTTTTTTATTAATTTGCTTAACAAATGACTCTGGTACTTAGTAAGCATTATGTGAGTGCTAAATTTTATTTACAAATATGTATATTTCAACAGTGATATATTTATCACCAATATGTACCAAACACTGTTAGGTTTCAGCCAGTACTTTTTCTTAGGGGAAGGTGAGCTTCCAAAAGTTTTTTTCTTTTCTTTCTTTTTTTCCCTTTTTTTTTTTAAGGCAAATTGTACAGTGTGTCTTTCTTTTCTTTTCAGCCTTCTCTAGGCACACCTTTGGTACTAAGAAAATGATATATTTAAAGAGTGCAATTTTATAAGTATTAACCAGAGTATACTCCTGTAGAACATGATAATGAAGAGAAATACTTTCATCATTCTAAAAGGTTCCCCACACCTTTTTACAATCCATCCGTTCCTCCATCCATTTCTCCAGGCAATGATGGATCGGCTTTCTGTCCCTATAGATTAGTTTACACACTAGAACTGACTTAGTGAAATCAAGACTGAGCCTTACCAGCTCCTACTTGTTATAGCTCTCGGGACCTAGTGATGGTTGCTGGGACTACCCATACATTTTGATTTCAAAATATACTATAAATAAAAATCAAGGTTGGTGCTTCAAAGTGTAAACAATACACACAGGTTACGTGTGCCTGGGAGTAGTACTGTTTTGATCCCCAAGTTCAAGCCTTACCTATGTGATCATTGACTTTGGATGGCCTTCGGTCAGTTAATTGAAGCTATAGAACAAAAGCCGACAGGGGCGGACAACTCAGACTTCTCTTGAGTGTTCCTAAGACGTTCGGGTTGTTTAAGGATCTCATGTCTGTTTTAAGAGATTAATTTTGTAATCATAATAATGAATGTAACTGTGATCCTTTCTTAAAAAAATGTGTTCTAAGGATGTATTAATCTGAACAGTTTAACTAAATTTTTATTTTAATATCATTCATTTTATAAGATAGAATTTGGGACAGACATGAAAATGTTATTGAAATCTAGATGTTCAGAAGTATGCATTTAAACAAGAAAGAATCTGAATTTTATTATGTGAGATACTCTGTTGCTTTGATAAGGCATCTTTGTTCAACTTTAATTAAGTTTTCAAAAAGTTTCACACTTTTTACACATCAATTGTGATGTGTTCCCTACATTTATCTTATATAGTTCTTGTTTTTTAATATTTTCTTCTTTATGTTTAAAATTTAGTTGTGAAAACTCCCAATGTCTGTTAGCATTCACAGTAAACACAAGTAATTTTATACTTATTGTTGCTTTCAATATCTTCCAAAATTTTTCTACTTAAAACGAAAAAAAAAAAAAGTAAAGAAAGAATTTAAAGAATTTCCAGAAATTGCAACAAGGTCTACTTCTGTGCTGATGAATGGCTCCTTGAAGAAAATCAACTCTCTTATTAATACAACATCTGGCTTGCATCTTGCATAAATAAAAACACAAGAACAGGATAGAAGGAACGGAAGAGGGAAGTGGGAGGAAGGAATGTGGGTTTTCTAGAATAATAATCTCTAACAGCCAAGAAATCTAATTAGAAGAAATGTCATCTAATGAAACTCTAGTCAAGAAAATTCCACAGGAGAAGGCAAAGCCTCATGGGACCATGAGAAAAATATTGAATCAGTTAGGTAATTAAAAAACAAAAACTAAAACAGCATGCAGCGACTACAGGACTCCATTCAGTCGAAATGGTGATTATCAATGGCTTCTCTGGGGACCATTTACGACTTTAACCACAGAAATTCCACGGCTTGGTTAATCTGTTTTAGAGGAACTCAACTATTCTCACTGGCATGATCGGATTTCTCTTTTTCCCTTTGTGCATTGTCTGGAAGAAAAGAACCTGCCTAATTAAAGATATAAACAGAGGCTAATTCTCATGCAAGAGTGAAATTATTCCTCCCCTACAGAAAATGCTATTTCCAAAGATTTTGTTAGAGGTCCACTTGATATTAAAGTTGAACTGCACTGATTCTCTAATTAAATGTTGTTTGATTTTTCCGGATCTGAAAACTGAAGCAGTGAATTGAAATCACATAACCTTGGAACTGACTAGTGTCAAATAGGAAAAAAAAAAGAAATCAATGATAAAATAAAATAAAAAAATAAATAAAAATAAAAACTAGACTGAAGGTTTTGGATGGTGTTAGTTCTGTTGTTTTAACAATCAGTTAGCTACTTCGAGCTTGACAAGCTGTGCCCGGTGTTGCTTTTCATCTGCCTTGGCTCCACCTTATCTGGGATGAAAGTGTGGCCGAGGAAAAGTCAGTTTCTGTGCTGCCTCGGGAATTTCCAAGATTCTGGAGATATTTAGAAGAGTCACACAAACTAATCCCCTGGCAAAAGATGGGAAAATTTGGACATCATAAACCAGGACAAGATCTTAAAAGTTCTCATCCCAAGAAAAAAACAATATAACTTTATATGGTGATGGGTGTTAAATAGACTAATTGTGGTGATAATTTTGCAATATATACACTTATCAAATCATTATGTTGTACACTTGAAATTAATATAATATTATATGTCAATTATACTTTAACTAAAATAAACAAATAAAAATGAATAAAGACAGCTGTAGCACTTCAAAATGCAATGCCTAGGTTCAAAGTACACAAGTTTGTATTAATGCTCAAAACAAAAACAGAGTACTTCCTAGAAGATATTTACAGAATGTGAGGAATTAGTCTCAGTCTGAAACTGGTGAATAACTGGGCAGAAGCATCTGTCCTCTCTCACATGTGAAATTCCTCAGGCTAATCATCATGAGAAACCATCTTGGTTGTAAAAATTATTCTTGATGATAATTGCAGAAGTAATAATGGAACTATAATATAACCATTTTGTTCACCCTGATGCAATATTGGGTGTGACTAATGATTATGTGTGGCTGTCCAAACCGTTAGATAGGAAGGGAATGGACATCTTCAGAGTCCATGAATCGAGCTGATGGCACTGCAACTCACTGATCAATCTTACCCTTCGAAAAAGGTGCAGGGGATGGAGGGAAGACAGTGGTTACAAAAACCCACCACATGGATTCAAACAGTAAAATCCAGAATTTGGGAATTTTACAAAACAAAATACCTGGTTTCTTCCACACAGAAATTGCAAGAATAAACGGGAAGGGAGAAAAAGACAGAACTGCAGAGACTTATGACACACACTAAACAAGTGCCATGTGTGGAATTTTTTGGATTCCCAATTGAAAAACTTAAACTGCATCAACATTTATGTGACAATAGTTATGGGATATTTGGGGGAAATTCGAATGCTAACTAAGTATTTGAGGATAATGGGTTTATTGGCAGTAATTTGAGGTACAAAAATAATATTGTGTTTATGCAAAAAAAGAAGTACTCTTATGTTTTATAGGTGGTTTCTTAATTGTCTACAGATGAAATGCTATGGTATATGGAATGTGCTTCTAAATCTGAGGCGGTAGGGGAAGTGGGTGGGAAACATAAATAAAACAGGACTGACAAAGTGTTGAAAGTTATTGAAATTGGATGATTGAAATTGATGTTTGGGATTTTCCCCCAAGAGTGTTTTTATGACATCCTGGCAAATCCTAAAATTGTGACTTGCTGTTCGACTCATGGGCCTGTGTCCTGCAGAGCCTTTAGGGGATTATTTAGACGGTGATTGTGTTGAGGGGTGGCTCTATTTCCCCTCCTTTATTTAAGACAAGTTTTCATGACAGCTAAAAAATACACACACACACACACACACACACACACACACACCCCATTCTAATTATTTCCAGGAATCAAAATCTGTAATTAAAATAAACCATTAGCGTGCGCCGTAGAAGTAGATGCATTTTTAGGAACAAGGTTGATTTTGGAGATCAACCAAAGTAGCCACATGCTAGATACTTTTTAAATGTATCCGTTTTTGTGCAACCAATGCTTAACATTTTAAATTGGGCTTTTAACATAGGTACTTTATTTTCACGGATCACTTAACGATAATTATCTGCAAGCTTATTTTGAGCAGTGATCCAAATTTTTTAGAATAATTTTACCCCATTGATCTCTCCCCTTAGTCTTTGGTCTTTGAAAAAATACAATAAATAAATAAAAATTTTTTTAAAAAAACAAAAAGAAACTAGAGCTAGTGAAAGCACCTCAGTTCGATAGCTCAATTCTCCCTTCCCGTCGCTGCTGACCACACCCAGCGTTGAAGCTGTTGCCTTTCCCGGGCCAGGGAGGACATTGATTGTTCCATTTATTTCCAGCATTCACTACAAATTGCTGGACTTGCTGCTTAAGATGACATCTCTTAAAACAACAGTTACCAACCCCACAGTGAGCCCGAGGGTACGTCAGAGGAGACATATGCTTTCCCACCTTGGTAAGTAATGGACAATAAACTTCTGAAAGGCCGATGTGCGTTTTATCACGGTGGCGTACATATATACTTGAACATGTCCAGAAGTACTAAAAGAATTTTAACAAAACCCAGTGGTTTTCCTCCCCTTACTTCCTGTAAGTAAATGCCCTCCAGCCGAAGACCACCAGGAACACACCTGTGGTTGAATGAGGTGGCTTATTGTTCTTCGTAGCAGGGAGACCACACACAATGGGAATCTGTGGGGAGCCTCCTTAAGAGGGTGTTAGAAAGCCCTGTAGGATTTGAGCTTGTGTGAGGTGATTTGGGGAAAGGTCTGAGGAAGTGAGTCTTTGCTCTGGATCAGACACTCTCTGCCCGTGGGGGCGGTTCTACAACAGGCGGCCTTCATAAATTTTATCTAGGAGAGAAGGCTGGAGTGAAGCTGATGCTGTAATTGGTAAAGCAGCAGCGGTCATGACGACTGGGCGGGGGGACATTCATTCCATCTGGTAGCTTGAACAATGCCCAGGTGACGTCTCTGCTCAGACATGATTAGGGAATGGCCTTGTTTTTATTCTGACACATCGCAGACACAGAGTGGCCTTGTCTGATATTAGTGTTCCGTGACATTTATGTGCAGCAGGAGGGCACCGTGCCGGCCAGGATATCAAGGGCTGTTCTTCTCTTTCTTACTCCTCACTTCCTCAACTCTCCCTTTTTAATTCCCCTTTTCTGAAATTTACAAATATCCTTCTAGACCATAGGCACATGTAATTCACATTCACTTCCTCTCATGTGAGATGAGGGTTTTAGTTCTTTCCCACTGCCGTCTCTGTGCTTCTCTGTACCCCCTCGCAATAGATTTATATGATAATTTTTAGTTAAATGAATATTCAGTGTTTCTTTCATGCTTTTGCAAATATTATCCACGGTTGAACATTTCAGAGGATTACGTATGGCGTTTTCCCTCTTTACTTTCTGTTTTTCTTGAAATTAAAATAGTTGCTGTGTTGTTTTCATTTACTAGGCTTTCTTTGTACTTGAGGCTAATTCTTCCAGACTTCCAACAGCTTCAGAGGATAATTTTGCACGGGGTCAACACGATCAATTCATCTATTCAGACTTTTCTTTCTTCACGAACCCCAATACCACTCCTAGAGACCACCCTGGCCTCTTTAGGCCGGTTTCACTCCAGGTCTGCTGAAAGCTGCCGTCGGGTTACATCTCTGAACTGTTCTCCTTGGAATTTACTAAACTGGCATTGGATTCCCTGTTTTCTAAATGACATGCCCTCCTGTTTCTTGGTTTACTAACCTGTGGTGGGGCACAGCACCCAAAGCGACATCAGGTTAAAGATGAAGCTCTCACAGTGGGCACGGGGCTGACAGCCCCCACGCCTGCTCCCTGTGTCACATTGTTCCAGTAGTGTCTGTGTCTGGGGTGTGGTTGTCTCCCTGGCATTACCCCGCCATCACCCCGAAGATGCTCATGCCTCCCCTTCTGGGCTGTATCTCCTCTGCTGTAAAGCCCTGATCATCTCTTTGTTTGGGTTTTTTCCCTCATCACGTGGAAACCATCTTCCAGCAGCCCCTTTTAAGAGGGTGCATGGGAAGTAAGTGTTTTTGAGGGCCTGGATTTTAAAAGTATATTTTATTCCATCCTGAAAGTTGATAGATAATTTGAATATAGAATACGAGATTGCAAATAGCCTTGCTTTGGCATGGTAGGGGCTTTGTTCCATGGTCTTGTTGTTCCTCTTGTAGCTACTGAGGAGTCTAAAGTCACTTGGATTCCTGATTCTTTGTAGGAGTTTACTTTTTTAAAAAAAATTATTTTAACAGAGGTGTTCCACCTGCAGCCCACTGGTCTCATGCAACCCAGGATGGCTATGAATGCGGTCCAACACAAAATAGTAAATTTACTTAAAGCCTTATGAGATTTTTTTGTGATTACACATTGCAATGTATTTAATATGTGGCCCAAGACAATGCTTCTTCTTCCAGTGTGGTACAGAGATGCCAAAAGGTTGGATACCCCTGCATCTAGAAGGTTGAAAAATTGTCTTTGTCTCTGCGAATGTTAAATTTCACAATTTTTTTATGTGAGTGAATTTTATTGCATCATGTCGCCTCATTTCCATCTAGCATTTGAAGTCCTTCCAGTATGGCGAATTTTATTAAATGTCAAATTGGTGATAGTGGCCGCTTTATGTTTTGACGTTGTACAAAATAGCTATCCTGTAATGTTGGAAAGTAGAAAGGGCATGAAAATCAAGATAAAACTAAGGAACTGTTGTAGAGACATGGCAACAAAATGTACAACTATTTTTCTGAACTGGATCCATTTGCTCTAAGCAGCTTTACTGGGACAATTGGCCGATCTTAAACACAGTATCAGGGATTAGATAAATAGTGTGTTATTGATATTAACTTTCTGATTTTGGTGGTGGCATTGCCATCATACCAGTGAACATCCTTCTTTGTAGGAAACACATACTGAAGCTTTGGGAAGCGATGGGCATCAGGCCAGCACCTCTCCTCCCAGCAGATCCAAGGACAAAAAGATCTTTGTATTGAACTTAAAACTTTTCTGTAAGTTTGATATTACTGAATATTAGATACAATAAGAAATATAAGTGTGTATTGGATCCAATGTCTTTAACCTGGAAAAGTCCAAGTTGGATTTTTCACCAGGACGAGATCACGTACCCAACGATAACTTTAGCTACACTTTATTAGTAGCGAGTGTAGTCACCAAGGTGTCCCTGTCTTCCCACGGCTACGAGCTTAGTGCTACCCTGGTGCATTTCTTTTTCTCCAGAGGAGCTTTATCCGGTCGAGGCTTCCCTTTTCAGCGGGTCACGAGAAGGGCTATCTTTAGAGCGGTGACATGGCGTCCCATAATATTTTGAGATCAGTTTCTTGGCGATGTGCAATGAAAACGTTATCGTGCCTCTTTTTTCAAGGACCCTTTTTCAAGGATCTCCCTGCTTTCCCTTGTACGGTGAAGAGCGATGCCATCCACGTGAAGTACAGGGCACAGGGGGCGGCCCCAAATAGGAAGAAAAGAGCTTGGGAAAAGAAATGATGTGTGTGTGTGTGTTTTTGTCAGGGGAAAATTGTTTTCTGTACTGTGAGGCTTAGGTATAAGTTGGTAAGTGTGTGTTGACTTAGTTTTAGAAGATCTATCAGAATTTTTTCAGTCTAAGAAATTTAATAATTAATTAACACCATTTGAAAAAAGGCAAACAGACACATAATTGGCTAATTCCCAGGATGTGAGAAACTAGGAGGAAAAATAATTACGTGCTGATCACTATGTATAATGTCAAAGTGACCTTGTAAATATTATCGTCTCCACTTTAAAAGTGGAGAAATTAAATAACTTATTCAAGGCCTTTTAGCTCATGTAAGATAAAGGGGTGATTTAAACTCAGGTTTGTGAGTCTCCAATTTCTTATTTCCACTACACCTTGAATTGTCCTACACCGAAGAAAATGAAATTTGAGTGTGTGGCATAAATTCCACAAAATGCCTGGGAGTACGATAGGTTCCCCACTACAGGAAATAGATTGCCTGATATATGATTGAACCCATAACCTTTAAAACTGAAGAGAAAACATTAGACTTAACCAATTAAAAGAGTAGTCATTTAATTGAGAAAATTAATACCTTCATCGAACATTTGGCATGGTTAAAAAGCAATGTAAGGGAGATTATTATTTCTACTTTTTAATAAGCATTCAAAATGCAAGTTACAAACATGAAAGGTAGGTAGAGTTTTAAAGTTTATATTAGTATTACAGATATGTACCAATATAGGCTAATGATACTGGAAACAGAAAGCTCCAACATGAAAGGAAATCTTTGATATGTAAACCAAAATTAAACTTTGAAGTCCTGTTTAGGTTACAAAAATGTAAATACATTTTTTAAATCCTCGGTTTACTTACGCCGAATAATACATCCTTTGGACGGCGCTCGCTAGCAACACTATAACTGAGCTGAGGTGTCTCCGTATCCTATCTCACCGGCCCACTGAGACCACCGAGACAAGGATCTAGAAGGCCTTCTTTTCCTTCAGCCTTTGGTAGTTTTAAGAGCAGATGAAATCCAAACTTTTAAAACAAGTCATGACTATAGGAGAAATGATGAAATAGGACTGGTCACACATTAGATAATGTATAATGCTATTTGTATGTGTGAATTATAAACTGTAGGACAGTTTTGACTTGTCCTGGGCAAACACATTTTGTCCTTAGTTTGTGCAAACAATAGTAGAAAGCATAAAGCCAGGCTCGATCCCAGTTGGCCTGTAACTACTATTTTCGTTTCCAAGAGACTATGATCTTACATTCTTGGCTCTGAAGCCGGCACACATTATGCTCCTTGTGATGAAAAGAAGATATTGGCCATCTCTCCCTTGGCCTTGAGGCCGCCTTGTCTGGGCTGTGAGCATGAGACAAAGCTTACACTCATTCTCACTAATATTTGACCATTACCAACAGAGTCTTGGGAGAAAAATGGCAAGAGTCTTCCCACCAGGTTAAAGGACAATTACAGATGCCAGTGTTTCTTTATTGAAATAACTTTAAACTTTTTATTAGAGAATATCTATTTTAGATTGAAATGAGCTACGATGGTTCAGTGAGATTAATTAAGCGCCCCCCCCCCATGAAGGATCTCATTTTAACTTAATCACCACTTTAAAGACTTTATCTCCAAATACAGTCACATTCTGAGGTACCAAGGGTTAAGATTTTACCATGTGAATTTTGGGGAAAGCAAATTTACTCCATAACAATTGGAATTGCCCATTTTTCAAGCCATGCAAGAGATACTGGAACCCAATAACTTCAAGTCTCCTTGACAAAATATTGGTGATTCCACTGAGATTTTGTCAGTAAAAATCTTTATAAATATATCTCTGTGTTTCCTTATCAATAACCAGGTATCTATATTCATACTTATTCCTTGTAGCAGATTTATTCACCCAACAATTTTGTTGATTTTTATCTTAGGCACATGCTCAGTTCTTTTCTAGTCCCAGTCCACCAGTTTGTGAACACCTTGCTAGTTAAAGTGTGGCAGATGAATAGAAGTCTAAATAAACGAAATTCCAAACAGAAGATAAGCCTTTCATAGCAGAGTAATGAACAGCAGATCCTTTTGTACATGGAGCTATTCCCGATTTTTGGTACTGGCTGAAGCCAGGTGCCTATTCTAAGCAGAAGGACTTCTGGGAAGAGAGGAATGAGCTAAAGTTTTATTGACAGAATGTCTTGGTGTGATAGGTAGAGGTCGGGAGAAGCACAAGTACTGAAACAAATCCCAGATTCTGAAAATTCTCATGCTCTGGGAATCCTGCTGATTAGGCAATAGCGGGAAGTAGCAGGGGAGCAGAAGGAGACTTTGGATCGCCCGTACTGGAATTTGATCCAGAGGTGGACTGAAACTAACCCACCTTCTTCCTAGCGCAAATCCTGACCAGATTCAGAAGTGAGCACCTCAGCGCGCAGTAAGAAACTCAGGAGTTGAGCTCTAAAGGCAAAGAAAGATGTATGTAATGTCATTCGAAACCAGATAGAAACTGAAGCTTACTAACGTTGTGGCCCATGATGGCATCTAAATGATCAGTCTTCACCCTCACTGCCTAGCAGAGAAAAGTGTGAATTCTCTCTTGGAAAAACAAACAAAATAAAACATATCATCTACTTTAGTTTCCCCTGTTCTTTTATACACAATGTTTAACATACATTGAAAAATGATGAGGTTTACAAAGAAACAGGAAGATATGACCCATAATAAGAAAAAAGATGATCAGTTGAGGCAGACTCATGGATTACCCTGATTTGGAATAAACAGGTAAGAAATTTAAATTTAATGACTATGAATTAAACATTTTGAAGAAAGATGGATAAACTGAATCAATAGAAAATTTCAGCAAAGAAATGAAAACTTTAATATTAAACCAAGTTGAAGTTCTAGAACGGAAAATTAAAAATATGTGAAATAAAGGAAGCATTGGCTGTATTTAATATAAATCTGGAAGGCATAAGAAAAAATCCCTGGAAATCAGATACAGATCAATAGAAACTCAGAATACACAACTAGGCATATCAAAGTAAAGCTGCTGAAAAACAAAGAAAAAGAGAAAGATGATAAAATCACCCAGGATAAGAAGTGACATCATATTCAGGGGAACAATAAGAAAGACAGCTGGCTTCTCAACAGAAGCAATGGAAACCAGAAAACGGTGCAAGGAAAAAACAATAATTAACCCGCATTCTACATCTAATAAAAGTAGTCATCATAAAGGCAAATAGAAACATTTTCTGACTAACAAAAGCGAAGACAAGTTATTGCCAGCAGGTCTGTATTAGAAGAAATGCTAAAGGAAGATAATTAGAAAGAAGGTAAACGGTATCCGGAAGAAAATGAGGAACGTTGGAAATGGTGAACATATTGGTAAATAAACTTATTAAAATAGAGCACTGACTGCTTAAAGCTACAATAATAAAGATCTGTGGAGTTTTCAAAAATGTAGAAGTAAAATATAGAGCAGTGAAAGCAGAGTGAGAGCATGAAGAAAAAGATACTGTTATGAAGTTCTTAAACTATGCACAGGGGTTATAACATTTAAGGTAGAGTATGATAGTCTAAGGTGTGTACTGCAATCTCTAGAAAAACCATTAAAATTGGCACAAAAGGGCAAAGCTAAGAAGTCAATAATCCCCCCAAAAACATAATTATTATTTAAAAAGGAGGAAAGGGGGAATAAAGGAACAGAGGATAAATGTGAAAGATAATTAGCAAATAGTAAGATGATAGATTTAAATTTAATTATACTGGTAAGCACATTAACATAAAAGAACAAGCACTTTAATTAAAAGCCATGGACTTTGGGGTGGATTAAAAATACCCTTACGTATGCTGCTTATAACAGAGATTCTTTAAATATAAAGACATTTAGACTGAATATAAAATTATGGAACATTCACCAAAGTAAACTTATGCCAGGTCATAATGCAGGTCTCAGTTTTAAAAAAATGAAAAAATCCAGATAGGCATTCTGGGACCAATGAAATTAAATTAAAAAACAATAAAGAAAAGATAAGCAGAAAAATCCCCAAATGCCTATAGTTTTAAAACTATACTTCTAACAGTCCATGTGTCAAAGAAGAAATCCTAAGAGAAATTAGAAAATATTTTAAACAGATGGTAATGAAAATTTTTGCATACACTTGGATTAGCACTCTGTGGGAGTTTTATAGCTTTAAGTACATATCTTAGAAAAGCTTATGAATCCAAAATCAATGATCTTGAAAACAACAAATTAAAACCAAGTAAGTAGAAAGAAGGGAATAATAATAAGAGCATAAAACAATGAAATAAAAATAAAGAGGACTTTAGAGAAAATTAAAAACAACTACAAAAACAAAAAAACAAGTGGATTCTTTGAAAAGATGAGTAATATTGATAAACCTCTAACAAGACCGATCATAAGAGAGAGAAAGAGAACATATACCATATTGATGTTGTTTTTATCTGGAGGAAAGAAGGATTTCAATACAGATCTCACAGATTTTAAAAGGATAATAACGAGTTGTTATGAACAACTTCATGTCAATAAACTCAACAATGAGATGAAATGAGTGACTTCTTTGGAAACCATCTTATAAAACCAACACAAAAAGATATGGGAAATGTAATCATTCTATATGTTGTAAAGATAATGCATTTGCAAAGACCAAACCGCTCATCAAAGAAAACTCCAGGTCTTCATGACTTCGTTGGTGAAATCTCTACCCAACATTTAAGGAAAAAAGTAATAACAAAATATCAACAATAAACATTTGTAGAGATAGAAAAAGTAGAAATATTTTTCAGCTATGAAGACTGTATAATTCTGACACTAACACCTGTGTAGAATATTACATGAAAAGAACATCGTAGGCCAACAACCTTATGATCATAGGTGCAAAATTCCATTAAAAATATTATTCAATTGAACCTAGCAACAAATAAAAAGAGTACTATCTTATGGTAGCCAAATGATACTTATTCAGTCAATGAAAAGCTTTAGTTGTGTTTTTTTGTAAGGAACTTTCCTTATCATTCAAAAATTAATTGGTTGAAGTCCTGGCACACACATACACACACAAACACGATATTTGTCCAGAAGGTATCCAGTCATGTAATATGAAAAATAGAGACATTTATTGAAGAAGATACAAGGTACAAGGAGCATTGTACACAAGGTATTCACACCTCAGTCTCCTTCAAAGCAGGTACCTTGGGACCTCACAGAATTCCTCTAATCACCATCAGCTGCCCTATTGTATTTTCCTGAATCTCATCGAAGGTCTGAAATCTCTTCCCTTTCAAAGGTGATTTTAGTTTTGGGAAAAGCCAGAATTCGTAGGGCACCAAATGTGGGCTGCAGGGGGCTGAGTCACCTGGGTGATTTGCTGTTTCACCAAAAAACTCTGCAGGAGGTGTGATGCATGAGCTGGCACATTGTGATGATGAAGCTGCCAATCACCAGCTGTCCATAACTGCGGCCTTCTGAATCATCTGAATAGTTTCCACGGAGGAAAGCTTAATGTAAAATTTGATGCAGATTCATTGCTCTACTCACTCAGTCATTTTGAACATGACAGCCACACAGTACACAAGCTCACTCAATTGCATCTACCACCCCCACTGACTAGTACAGTGAAGTCGTCATTGTTCACACATGTGCATTCTAGTCTACTCTCCTTGGCTGCCAGGTTACATCATGTCACGCAAACCATTCTCATTATATTAACAATGGCTGGACTTTTTCTGGACAGACCTTGTATGTACACACACACACACACACACACACACACACACCCCAGAATAAATGAAAATAAATGTTCAGTTCAATAGATGCAAAAGATCTATCCAAAAAATGTCAACACTCATTTAGGATGAAAACCTCTCAGAGGGATAAATGGTAATGGAAAAAATACAATAAAAAAAGAAAAAGAAGCAAACTTCTCTATAAAGTATAAATAAATGGGAACTTCCTTACTCTGATAAAGCACATCTACACAAAACCTACAGTTAGGATCATATATAATGAGAAAATACTGAATTCACTTTCCCTAAGATCTCAAGCAAGTGAAGGGAGTCTATTTTCACCAGTGGTATTAACATTGGGCTGAGGTCCTAGAATTTCAATAAAGAAAGTAAATAAGTAATAGACCTAGAAATTTAAAAAGATGAAGTGACATTGTATTTATTTGTAGACTGCATAGCTGTATATGTAAAAAATTCAAAGTAATTCTCTAACAAAATACTATAGTAAATGAATTTTATAAGGTCCTGGGCTACAAAGTCAATAGAAAACATGTATTTCTATATGCTATCAAGAAGCCACTGGAAAAAGAAAGTTTGAAAATGAAACCATTTACTCTATCATCAAAAAACATCAAATCCTAGGGAAAAAAATAGTGAAAAATGTTACATCTTTATATTTACAACTACAAAATATTGCTGAGAGAAACTGATGAAGATGTAAAGAAGTGGTTTGGAAGAATCAATATTGTTACAGTGTCAATTTGACCCAACATAGTTCAAATCAAAAACTCCCAGCATTCTCTGTAAAATTTAGTATATTGATTTTAAAACTTAGGGGTAACCCCAAGGACTAGATGATAAGACAATCTTAAAGACAAAGAACAAAGCAAGATTTACTGGGATTCCATTTATAAATTGAAAAAAATGAGAAATCAGAAGAATGGTTGCTTAGAGAAAAAGGAAGAAATGTTATAGGATGGACCATATAAGTTTTCGGCCATGTCCAACTAAAATTAACTTTCTCTTCCTGTCTGGGGCTAATCCAATAATTTTAAATGAAGTGAGGAAATAATGAAGAACAACCACAACACCTTGATTAATAGACAAGTTTTCAGTGGAATCCTTGTTTTCTTTGAAATGTACTCCAAAATTACTTTCTCTCTGCACCAACGTGGCCCTTTTCAGTCTTTTGCTTCAATACGAGGGAGAAGAGCACTTTCTCTAACTTTCCAAACCCCTTTCTCATCTGACATCTTCTAAAGCGAAGTAGGCTTTTGGGAATTTTCCTGGTGACATCACAATTGAAGATGAGTTTCATTTACAGCAGACTTCTAGCAACCAATCAGGACTGAGTATAGTATTTAGAATAGCTGTTATTCAATGCTCCCCCACCCCACTGCCAGGGGTAGTGGGTAAATTAACCTACTACTGCACATGCCCCTGGCAAACCACAGGTTGAACTCAGACTTAAATTGAGGGCGAGGGCAAGAGCAAAAATTATATTTGAAATGAACATCTAACCAAAATTTGTGGAGTATGCTAAAGGAATTACGTGTTTTGTTTTGTTTTTAGAAAACAGTTTAGCCGAGTTAAAAATTTATATTGTTCTGCAGCTGTAGAAAATGTCCTTGGTAACCTTTTATGGCTGAGCGTATCTCTGGGGCAGTGGTCAGAGGCCATACTTCACTACCGACTCTCTCATGCTTGGCCGGGCCTGTTTGCAACAATGTCCTTAAATCATGGCAATCGGGTTCTTTGTGTTTTCCCTCAGAAACCTTGTACACGAGAGTACTGTTCCCTTTCTTCTGCTCCTGTCTTTCTTTTGGTCATTCTTATCTCAGATTAGGCTAGATAAATGCCTCAAGATATGTGGTTTGGAAATTTTACATTTCCTTTTTGGCCAGGAAATACTAACTTGGGCCATTGACAACCAGATCTTTAATGCCTTCTCTGTTGCTCTAATTTCTTTACGCCGCCCCAAGCTGACGTTTTAAATTAAGGATCACTTTTAAACATCATGATCAGCACTTTGTTTCATTTTTTTCACATAGAATTAAGGACTGATAGGAATTCTAGTGAGCAAGTTAAAGAACATAATGAAAAGAGGGACCTCAAACACTCCTTATCTCGAATTCTGAATAATAGAATCATTTGACAAATTCCATCTAATGAGTTATGTGCTCAGTAAATCACAAAAAGTGTAATCCATTATAACAGATGCCAAATGAGTGTGGGAGATGGCATGTGCCGTAGTATGATTTCAATTTTGATTAAAAATACTGCCCACTTTATGTTCCCTAGTGGCATTCTGTTTTCTGTCTTTGCACTCTGCCTATAATTAAGATTGTAGAAAAGCCACTGTTAGATAAGACGCAAAGGGGAAAGGTCAGCCCTTCTCTTGGGGATCTAGGAAGAGGAAAGACAGGTAGGAAGGAAAAGTCAGACAGTGACATAATGAAGTGTGGCCTTGAGAAGAGGCCCCCACATGGCCACGAACATTAATAAATCAGGACTGCTGGCAAGAAGTGATTGACCATGAACCTGAGATAGGGCTGTCGATTTCTTACAGCCTATACAGGGAAAATCTTGGAATTTAAAATAGACCGACTGCTCTATGAGAAGGTGCAGAGAGCTAGAGAGAGAGCCGGCAAACCAGTTGGAGTGTGGGTTTAGGACAAGGGAGGTTCCACGGGTGAGGATTTACAGGTGGACAATCAATTAGCCAGGACCACAGCATCTGGCAGTGTGTACCCCGAGACTCTCAAAGGCCGGCCCTGCCCAGCTATCTCCCAGTGCTCGCCATTCCAGAGAGCAAACTAGACCAGGTACTCCCCCGCCACCACCACATGTAACGTCAGCCCTAATTCCCACATACAGCCTGACATCATCTGGAGAGGACAAGGGGAGGAGACAGAACCAAAAGAAAGAGGGAGGGAGGGAAGGAGAGAGAGAGAGACGGATTATCTTAGAAGACATTGAGATAGTGTACACTGACAAGTCTAACTTTTTTATCTTGCAGTGGGGTGGGGACTTGTGAAAAAGGTCAGTAGAATTACATGAAATAAACAAAGCTACATATTCTCTGGACAGCTAATTGTAGCATGAGTGAATTTATGACCTGCTTGCATAGAAAAGAAAAGAAAAAACATCCCCCAACTGGAAGGCAATTGTCCACATTTTTAACACTGTATTTGGCCTGCAGATCAGTAGGGTTTTTTTTACCCCCTTCAATTTTCTTCTGGAGAGCAGTAGTGCAGCACGTGGAGGCCAACAGCATGGGCTCTGAGGCGGGCTGCCTCATCTGTGACTTCATAGGGTTGTTGTGAGAACAGGAGGAATTAATGCGCATAGAATGCAAAATGCGGTACCTGTAGTAAGCACTCAATAAGTATTAACTGTTGTCACTTGCAAACGAAATAAATGCTCTAGGAGTTTAGGTGAGCATGAGGTCACTACCGAGTGGAATGGTCCAGGGAGACTTCCTCAGGACTCGGAGCTTAAGCCACGCTTTAAAGAGGGCAAGGTCCCTAGGCTGAGTTGGCAGGAGGGGAGGTCCTTCCACCTCATTGAGAGCTGAGACGTTGGCACTGGCGTGAACGGTCATTCAGAAAGACTAGTGCCATCGGTGCCTAGATCTTCAACTACCTAGGTACACAATAGCTTCTGGGAGAATGTCCTGCCTCTGATGTTTTTCCCTCTCATTTGTCCCCAAAGGCTCAGAAAGCATATATATCCCAGAAGTATTTCACCATACCAACAGAGGCCCTGGGAAACTCAACCTTTGAAACGACAAGAATCAGCCTGGATTTGTCCCAGATCGTCTGATGTCTTGGGGTAACAGCAGAAGTTTTCCCACCCCAAGGTCTTGTGTTTGTCACCATACCCTGCAACCTGGCATCCGACCCTGTACGTAAGCCAGGGCAACCATGAAGTCATCTTTTATGACAATTCAAGGTGTGCATAAAAAGATTAAGAACAAAAATGGAATAAATTCATTAAGACTCAGGTTAGGAAGAAAAGGAATCTCCGTTGCTTCATGTTTCTTCCTCATCATTTTTAGTTCTTCAAATTATATGCTGGCGTAGCATAATGAATATTTGTTGAATGAGTGAATAAACGAGTGGGGGGGGGGGAGAAAACCGAGTTTAGGAAACAGGTCTCATGAATCTATTATATTAAGTAGTCCTATTTTATATTCAGTTCAACTTGCCTTTATGGATACATACTACGGACAGGTTAATAAGATACACAGAGTCCTGACCTCCAAAGCCCTTGCAGTTTGCTCTGCGTTGGTCTTGGCACTTTAAACAAAGGTCATCCGCACCAGCAATGAGCTCTCTTTCTCTGGGAGTCGGCCAGGCGACCCTCCCCTTAAGCCTCTTGTCTCGCTGCTCCTTGGGTTTATCATTCTGCCTGCTCAGTCATCTTTGGTGTGTACCCTGGCTCTCTGGATTGCATGACCTTTTTGGACAAACGTATCTCAGTTTTTGACCTTATTTCCTCTGCATTCAACTGCTGATTTTAAATGACATTTGCAAATATAAGCAAAATAAATAACGCTCTGATGAGGAGGGCGTGGAGGACCTCATGAATGACAGTTTTGTAGGACGTACGGGTTGACTAGATATGAAGTATGAGCATTAATGAGCATTACAGCATTTTGGAGCCTTATTGACAGGAGAATATTAGTAAAAATAGGGGGAACTGTTTGGAGGTGGGAGGAGATGATGGCGGGGGGAGGGAGAGACTAATAACCTAACGCAGGGAATGAATTATGTCTCCCCTTGTATCATATTTTAGTTAATCTTTTTATATGCATCAACTCATTTCACAATGTTTGTGTGAAATCAGCACTGTCATAACTACTTCATAAAGGAAAGCACTTAAGATCAGGGACCTTAAATGATTCCAGGACTAGCAAGTAGTAGATGCAGGTTTTATTTCCCTTTCATTGAGTGAGCCAATCGACTCCAAGTCAACTACTCTGCTAGATGTTTAAAGGGCATAAGGAGCTCATATCCCTCTTCCAACATCAATTCAGATCTCTCCGCCAAATCAAAGATACACAAGGATGTCCCGGGCAGAGTAAGGAAACCTGGCTTCCTCTTTAGGCCCTCTGCCCCCAGAGTGTTTGATCTTATCATTTAGCTTCTTGTTCTGAGCATGAGAATTCTAAATGCAGCCTGGGGCATGGCTGCCCTGAACTCCCTTAGCTCCAAGTCCTCTTCCTGTTCTAACGGTCTCAGATTCATCAAACATGATGTCTAATAAAAATTATATGCGAAAGAGCCAGCAGACCAGTCAGGAGAAGGCTCATCAGCAGGGCTATGAAAGGCTTCCTTGTAGTTCTAACATTGTCAAGACATGAATAAACATCAGAAACCCTTAAATAATAGGGAAACCCATGAGAGGTGAGCGACTTGTCCCAGATGACACTCTAAGTCAAAGGAAGAACTTGGCGCCCAACCCAAATCAGAATTCAGAATCCTGCTGGAACCACCGGAACTCACTACCACTGATACATTAGCCATCAAAATAAAAGCAGCTGGAATCTATTGATATTTGGACTCAGTTTGGAATTTCTTTGTTTCTAGTGTATTCTAAAAGTATGTTTTGAAAGCTCTCTTAATAATGCAGCTCACTTAAAATGTTTTCTGTGGGCTGGTGTAAATGTGGGTTGTGTGTTACGCATCTGCAAGCTACATGATGGAGTATTTTGTACTGTACGCTCCACATTTATCATCCTCTTAATCTGATGTTTTTTGGGGGAAAAAGAAAGGACCGTGTAAGGACGTCTCGTGTGTTTGCTGGTGCCGCGCGGCTTGTTTAAATTATCAGATGTTTTCACTAAATTATAATTACCTTTAATTGAGGCCAAAGCACAGTTTGGCTTGCGGCAAACCTCATCTGGCCAGTGAATCACGAGGACGTGCTTTGATTCAATAGATTACAAAGAAGCCATTCGTTTACAATCGTCATAACTCACACATTTGGTATTCCTTAACGGCATTGATAAGTTAAAGTTTGCAACTTATGAGGTGTTAATGTGACCAGACTTTATGGAAAAGACTTGTTCTAAATCCAAGTCATACTTCGTTTTAAAAATCTGAAGGTTTGTAGAAGTTCTCGCAGGAGAATGAACCCACTCTTACCCTCAACTGAAAAACGGTCCTTTAATTGAGGAGTTTTTGTTTGCTTGTTGTTTTTGTTGTTTTGTTTTACGAGGAGCAGTGTTCTGAGGACAGTATGTAGCTGTCGTGAGACAGCAACCCATGCCCACAGGCATCTTGAGTAGCCAAGTCAGGTCTGGCAAGGAGACGTGAATCCTAACCTTTGAGTCAGCGTTTGCACAAACACGTGTATGTGGAGAAGGCTTTCCGTCCTTGTTATGCAGGTCTTACCTCGTGCATTTAGTAGGTATGTGTTGAAAACAAACTATCGGTAAGGTATTGCGACAGGTGCATGAGGCGAAAACAGCGTCAATCTTAGCCCCTTCTCCGGGGGTCTGATGTTAACAACTCCAGTAGGAAGCAGTACTGAAAAGGGCCGAATGGTAAGGCGGACCAAGTCACAGGACTACAGCATAGTCACACGTCAGAAATGTATAGAAATGGTAAACATTTTATTTTGCTCATAGAGCTCAGTTCCTTTACAAGCACCAATTCTAGCTCGGCAATGAAAAATTATGTAGAACGTAATCTCAGGTAAAAATTCAATGTGAAGTACCTATTTCTTTTTTCCACTCTCCTTCAGTCTGCTGTTCAATTTCCACCTCTCTCAGACCTGGGCTTGAGTTGTCCAGGTGCCTGTGTCCACTGCAGTCTCTCGTGTGTGACTGAGAAGGCGTCACACGTGGGGCCCATGAAAAGCCCTTGAACCCAGCCAGGATCCTATCACCTTCCTAGGGGTAGGTGCTGTCCCAGGAAGAATTGTTTCTGTCTTCTGACCCCCGCAGAGTCCTTTTCAGGGCTTCCTGCCAGGCTGTGAGCTGGTTCAGGATTTTTGCCAACTTCCATGGCACCGCCTTTCCCCGTGGAAAGCTCCGGAACTCTAGGGAAGCTTGACAAACAGCGTTCTGGAAAACAGGGTCCAACCTGGCCCTTGCCTACGCACCTAGGCTACTCTTCCGCTTCTCTGGTATTTGTCCCTATCTCCAAGCAGCTCTAACTGGACCTCTGCGCTCCCGACCACTCTGCAAAGTTTACTACATGAAGTAATGCTTAGTGTCTCGTGTTCGGCCTCACTCTAAAAGGTGAAGGGAGGGTCTCTCCGCGGCCTCCCACCACCCTGTCATCGCCAAGCGGGGGAGGGCAAGCATGTTGTTTTCACTCTCCTTCACACATTCTTCGCTTCCTCTCAAAGCAGCTTTCCCGGTGGTGAGAGAGAAATTGTTTTTGTTGATTTCTCACTGCTGGGCAGGTCTTTGTTATAAATCTAGTAGTTTTCATTCTCGGTTTTGGGCTGTCGCCATAGCAATCACACACATGTGGCTTGTCTGCCAGCATTAGGTGGGTGGGAAGACAGGGTGCGCGGTGGACAGAGGGGACCAACCTATAATACAGAGAGAAAGAAAAGGGACCCTCCATTGATATTTCACGTGATTGTGTTACGATAGTAATTTCTTGGTGCTCAGTGGTTGTGTGGTCTTACATTTTTATTCACCTGAGAGAGATGCAGCTTATTACAGCTTTTGTTCCAGTATTTTCTTTTTTAAAATAAATTATTTTACTGGGGTAAGAGTGATTAACATAAGATCAACCCTCTTAACAAACTTTTAAGTGTACAATACTGTAATGTTAACTATAGGGGCAATATTATACAGCAGATCTCCAAAACATATTCATCTTTCATAATTAAGAATTTATGCCCATTGATTAGTAACTCATTTCCCCCTCCCCTGGTCCTCATTCACCGAGCGCCCGCTGTTTATAATTCACATAACTTTGCTCCTTTGACAGACTGATTTGAAAAATATTATACCCAAGTGGGAATTAATCCACATGTATCCTGAGCTCAAAGGCGAAAATTACAGAGACAAGCTTAGAGTCTCCGTCCCTACCACATCTAACTATCCGATTTGTCCATTTAGCTGCCCTAATGTTCTGCATGTGTGTATGTGTGTATATATAATGTATATGTGCATTTTATCTGTTTATCATCTCTCCATCTGTCTGTCATCTATCTGCTACTTTATCTCTCCTGATTAAAGGCCATAGAATTCACCCAGTCATGGAAGCCTAGAAATCTGGAGTTATTTTCCACTATATTCTTTCTGTCATTCCAATGTCAAGATTATCGTGATGGTCTGTGTATCTTTATCCACAACTGTATGTATCAAAAGCTTATCCTCTGTTATACCCGCCTCAAGAATGTATCCAGTTCAGACCCTAGCATGTCTCACTAAGACCATTGGCAAAAGCCTTCAAAATTTTCTCTACTTCCTCCCCTTAGAGTGATCCTTTATACCCCCTATTACTAGAGTGACCTTTCAAAAACAATTTTTTATCTTTCCTCTTCCTTAAAATTTTTAGAGCACTGCAAAAGTATAGAGCAGTGGTTCTCAAAATGTGGCCCTGGACCAGTTGTGTCAGTGTCTCTGGAAATGCAATTTCTTGGGTCCCGCCCCAGGCCTACTCTGGGTCTGTGCACAGGGACCCAGCCCCCTGGGTTCCAACAAGTTCTCCATGTGATATTGATGCACACTGGTCCACAGGCTAAAATATACCCCCCGGCAACCTCCCTCGAACCGTTTTGTCTATTTTTCCTGTCCTTCCAGTGATACTTCTCTACACCTTTGCATATTCCGTTTTCTTGTTTAGAATGAACTTTTCCTGGGTCATCCACTACTATCCTTTCAGATGAAATGGAATTAGGGTTTCTCTAATTGTGCTGGCCTGGGGGTGGGGTGATGCAGTCAACATAAAACCTCTCCTCTTACCCTTCCAATGTAGCTGTCCTCCATCTCTGTGGTCCAGTGAGTGCTTAGGCTTCACCCCCAGGTTCTGGAATTGGCATTGTGGTGTCTTGTCTATGGAGAGTTGCGAGTTGGCCTTCTTGTGAGAGGAACTGGACTTGGAAACCAGCTCTGTTGCTCTCTTGATGACGTCACCTTAACCTAGGTTCAGTCAATTTGAGTCTCTTGCCCAAGACTTTGCATGGGAAGCCAGCGGTGTAAACACATAAGCCTGGGGAAGTAGTAGCTGTAACGACATTTGTGGCCCAGGGTCATGGGCAGTAGGGCTCATGGGAGAAGCCATGTGCCATGCCCACAGCATAGTGAGACTTAGTGCGGTGACAAAAGTCACCTCGCAGGTGGTTCTGGGGGGTGACTGAGGCTGTGCTTTGTCTGCCTCCTCTTCCTCTGCACTTGCTTATTAGTCTAGCCTGCTTCTCTGATTCACCCGGTGATGCTCTCTGAGGTTGTGTACATTCTTTTTTTATTTTTTAAAGACAGAAGGAAAGGAAGGGAGAAAGAGAGGGAGAAAAACATCAATGTGTGGTTGCCTCTCGAGTGCCCCCTACTGGGGACCTGGCCTGCAACCCAGGCATGTGCCCTGATGGGGGATCGAACCAGCGACCCTTTGGTTCACAGGCTGGTGCGCAATTCACTGAGCCACACCAGCCAGGGCCTGCGTACATTATCGCTTCAGTTGACCAGTTATTTCCTATTACTTGAAAATAAAAACCCTGGCCAATATATTTCTCCAGTGAATCTTTTAGGATATGTACTTATATTTTATTCCATTATGTGTACTTTTTATTTATTCACTTTTTAACTTTTGCATCTTAGAATGACTTGGAGTTTATTTGGAAATGAGAAATGACGTAGGAAATCCATGCTTTGCTGTTGCTTCTTCTTCTTTTTTTTTTTTAACTCCTTATGTCTGCATTGTCCCAACTCCCCTTATTAAACATTCTATTTCCCCATTGATTTTAAGTACAAATTTAAACATATATAAAGTCCCATATGTACTTCTCTACTCAATTCTGTTTCATTGATTGCTCTGTGCATTCTTGTAAAAATATGTAAATTTATTTTCCCTTTCTCTGTTTCAATCACGTACTTTTTAGAATTCTCCAGGTTATCTTCATTAACTTATTTTTCTCAATATGTTGCTAAATCCCTTATGATTTCACATAGCTATTTATATGAATTGCATTCTTTTCATAGATTACAGTAATAAAGATTTGAAGACTTGACGTCTTTATAAATGTTTAGTCTTCTTCCTTAAGTGCAAGATAATCCTATTTATAACTC
This sequence comes from Mormoops blainvillei, assembly GCA_004026545.1. NCBI lineage: Eukaryota > Metazoa > Chordata > Mammalia > Chiroptera > Mormoopidae > Mormoops > Mormoops blainvillei. The sequence continues at coordinate 121,958 of PVJD01000667.1, forward strand.
TTCTATTTAAGTACAAGGTAAGGCCTTTCATATTCTTCTATAAAGAACATTCTTCTTCATTACTCTCTCTACCCTCTCTCTTTCTGATTATAACAATGGACTCATGGGTTTAAAAAAGAGTATGTGTGTTGTAATCCATCACTGTCATTCTCTTTGACACATATATTCCCCCATTTGGCCAATGGGGGCTCCTGTAAACCAGTCCCTGTGTCCTTTTGACATGGTTCCATTAATCTTTGAGCACTGACCCCATTAATCCTTCAGGCGGCATTCCTACCATGGGCGGGACGTTGAATTATGTATGACTGAGCTAGAGAATGGGATGAAGCGAAATTGGCTCCTCCTGTCACCTTGCCTTATATTATACCACGCCTAATCCCCCACGCACGTTTCTCACGATAGTCTTCTTCTATTCTGCCCTAAGAGATTCAGCATATCGAAAGGCCGAAATTACTTCTATTTTTGCTAAGATTCGCTATCTCTAAGCATTCAACAATAATACTAACTGTTCATTTTACAGCACTTTGTGACTTATGGGGCCTTGCTTGCCTGGGATTTCCCTTGATGTGGGGTCAACCTGTATCACTGTCTTCAGATTCGCTGAGAGTTCTCAGCTGGGGTAAACTGAAAGCTGTAACTTACATTTGTACATAGTGTAGAAATCTATTTTATAAAACTGACTCTGTGTACATAGGATTTGAGTACCCCCCCCCCAAATAACTCTGAATGGAATATTTTAATTAATTATAAAAATTAGTTAAACAAATATATGCCACAACTTAAAAGCTCATTTATAAAGAAAGAATTATAATGAAAAACAACATTCCCTGCCCCATTATTTCTTTCCCCAAATTCTGTCTCCAGAGGAATTCAGTCTGTTTCTAATAATTGAGAAAGTTACTTTGAACTCTCCAAACGTGTGTTTAATGCTCCTTCTCTGTTTATCAATTTTAGCTATTCTCTCTTGGCTTTTTGCTTTGATGGATCAAGTGAGTGTAAAAGCCCTGTCACCTTTTCTCTGCTTTTCCCAGTACAGGAACACAACTATTCTCAGGTTCTCTCTTGGATCAATTTATAACTTAAAGCACAGCTGTTTGAACTAGTTTGCTAGAGTTGCCATAACAAAGTTCTACAAATCGGTGGACTTAAGCAAAAAGAAATTTATTGTCTCAGAGTTCCGAAGTCTAAATGTTCAAAATCAGGGTGTCAGTAGGCTTAGTCTCTCCAACTTGCAGATGGCCCTCTTCATCCTGTGTCTTTTCACATCATCTTGTCTCTACTGACTTTGTGTGGATTGGGGTCCACCCCAATGACCTCACTTTAATTTGATTACCTCTGTGAAGACCTTATCTCCAAATAAACTCACATTTTGAAGGACTGACTGGGAGTTAGGACTTCAACATGCCTTTTTGGAGGTGACATAGTTCAACTCATAACAATGATTATATCTTTATTTCCCATTTCATCAAGATTAGAAATTCTCTCTGGACACTCCACTTTGTAAGATGAGACTGTTAATGTCCTGCCCTTCTCTTAAGTTCATTTAATCTCTCCATCTCCCACAACCTGCCTTCTCTATTCTACTTTAAAATGGCTAAGGGTGATCATGTTTATATCCTGTTCTATAAACATATTTAACTTCCATGTTATGTCCATAGCTTGACTCCAAAATTTGAAATCTCGTAAACAGTATGTTTAATGTTGCAGTCATATAACTGTTATTCACTGTCCCACCAGGTAATAATGTACTATGATTACAGGCTCTGCAAGACAGGTTGCTTTCCAGACTGGCTGCAACCTGTCTGCGTGTTTTGTATGCTGCGGTTTCCCCTAAACTGTGCACATCAACACTCCTCCAACGGCCTTCAACTTTTTATCCTCAGATGGCTGTTCTCTAGTGCTTTGTATTATTGTGGGTTTCTAGCATCTTGGTTTTCGTCTGCTACTCTCTTCAGTCAGATTTTGCTGCTGCTACCACCGACCACATTAACGCAGCACTTGCAACATAGCCTGGCTTCCCACTTGTGTTGTACGAGGGCTTGGGTCAGCTCTGTTTTCTTGACCACGCTGGCTTGGCTGACCTCCCCATGCCTGCTCATGGTGGCACCCAGGGTGAAGGGTCAGCTGAACCTGGGACATACTGTCCTTAGAGCAGAGAACAGGAATGTAAGAGAGGCACTGTCATACCATGTAAGCCCACTTACAGTCTCTGCTTGGAATGTGGCATTAAAACTTCTACCCACATTCCACTGGCCAAAGAAAATCATATGACCTAGCCGAAAGTCAACAAGGAAGTTAAATATATTCTATCTAGAGGGAAGCGTGGCCACAATTCAGCAAGGATAAGTAATTGTGAACAAATAATATAGCCTTCTATACCATTTTAGCGAATCTTGGGAGGTAGGGAAATGAAAAGATTATTCAATCCATGATTCATATGCATTGGTCAAGTGACTTGGTTTCTCTAAGTCTCAGTTTCTTTATAAGTAAAATAAAAATGAGAATACATTTTCATCAAAGGGTGGTTGTGAAGCTTATGCAAATAATGTAGGTAAAGGACTTAATCCGGTGCCAAGAGCGGAGTAAGCACTTCAGTGTTAGCTATCGTGATTTTGACTCCGACCATAATTGCTGTCCAGAAGGAGGTCTTTTCGGGAGCCTTCAATCCTTTCCTTGTAACGGATATTCCTCCAAAAGGGCAAGAATACATTTCAATAGTGGAAAACCATACCACTTGAAATGTATATAAAGCATGCATGCCCGCGCTGTTAAAACCACCCTACTTCCCATCACCACTGGAATTACAGTGGGAAACATTAAAAAAGAAATCTTGGGAATATGAAGATTTGTATCTATTTTCAGAATATACAGTGATCAGTTAATGATTCAGATTCAGAACCCTAACACTTGCAATAATTTTGCTTCTTTTGTTTGTGTTGTATGAAACTTAAATATTAAACAAAGTTGACAGTTTGGCAGGGAAGCAAAGCTTTATTCTGCATCTGGCTTCTCTGAACAAAAGTATGTAAAGGAAAAGGAATGTGATTATTTTTCGCTCCATTATTCTTGGAAAGATAATATCAAATGTTTGAGAGTTTAAAATGATTTTTCCCAGCTTGAGGGTATATTTTTTCCTTTTCATTTTTGTTTGCTTTTGTTAAGTAAAATGTATTTATTGTATTTTAATGAGTTTACCATTTTTTGGCATATGTTTTAGGTTTTTTGCCCAGATTATCTGACTTTGTGATAAGTCTCTGGGAAAGGTGTGTTCTTACCACTGCCTACTGCAAAGTTCAAAGACATCACGAAGTCTGCAAACCAAACTAACATGCTACACCGTCTCAAATTCCTACTCCAAAAGGAAACATATATTTTTAAGACACTATATATTATACACACACACACACACACACAAATAATTTTATGTAATAATAATAAAAAATTTACATGTGGAGCCATCCCAGACAGATTTGCTTATTCCTGATAACACATTATTTTCTCTTGGGAAAGTACAATAAATTATTTGTAAATAGTCTAAGGTAATAATGAAGCCAAATATTATTAGCTTTGGAAGTCATTGTAGATAGGGCTAAAATTGATCTTCTGGTATTTAAAATCCAGAAGATTTTTCAGTAGATTTGGAGAAAGGGAGGCTGAATAAATGTGGGGGAGAGAGAATCTGAAATTCAAAAGAAACAAAAATCAAGTCCTAATTTAGAAATTTATAAAGTCCAGGGATTGTTCCATTCATTAAATATCCTGAGGAATTAGCTAAGAAAATGTAATAATAGCAGAAGCTACTCACTGTATGCAAATCATCGGATCAAATCTCAAATTCTGTGAACTTTGAGTTTTCCCTGGAAATGATCACGGACCTGGACCCCAGTAGAAATTAGCACCAAAATATTTTGTTTGTAAACACAAAAAGGATGGGGGAAGAGTTGAGGATTCTGTTTGGGCAGGGACAACCGGGTTCTGGTCTTCGTACTGAAGTGTCTTGCTAAGCGATTTTCATTCATTTCTCAGCTGTTCTGTCAAATATGATCATTATCCATGTTTTAAATGATTATAACCTCAAAAGTACTTTCAAATGTCCTACATGCCATGTCACTTAATTTTTCTCATTGCAGGTATGACTTTTATTTTACAAGAAAATCACAAAGTTATGTGTGTTCATAGTTTTCTTAATTCATAGGAATACCTAGTATATGCCATTCTACACTGCTCATTGATATCTCTAGTATATTTTTCTTGACATAAAATGTGCACTTTATTATAAGCTTAGTCTGTCACAGGTATTTAAGTTAAGCTGGGTTACAACAGTGCTATCATCACATTTTCTCATACACACATCCATTACTCTGCTCAAATGAAAAGATACATATTTAAAATAACCACAATCAAGGAGATACCACCCTCCCCCTCAACTCGAACATTTCCCTCAGTTGATAGGGACAGGGAAACACGTTTGAGCTGGTTGTCGACATCTGGTAATTTGTAGGGTCTTGAAACAATCACATTAGCCCAGCAGAAGAATAATTGAACACAGACAGTGTTCTCTCACTGCACAAGTATGCATCTCACAGTCAAGTTTGCTTTGCAGAAGAGGATTCTGGCAGCTTCTGTCCAGGATGAAGCTTGTCAGCTGCCCTTGTCTAAGTGCTTTGCTAATGGAGACCTCAAAGACAGGATGGCTGCCTTGGAGGCCAAGGATGTGGACAATCAAAGAAGGCAGAGCTACTGTACTTAAAGAACATGGAACACAAAGTGCCTCTTGGAATGGAAGGGAGAAAAAAGGAGCTTCTGTTTATTTCATACCGCCCTGGGTCTGCTCGAGAACTAGCCCGCTGGTCCATGGCATGGATCACATGGGACAAGGAAGGAGGCAGTGAGCCTCTGCTTGTAAAATGTGTCCTCATCGAAATGTCCAACGCCCAGGCTAAAGCTGCCGGCTTCAGGCGTCGAGTATCTGCTGAAGGCCCGCTATGTCCTAACACAGCACGAGGCTCAGAGGGCGCAAGAAAAGATATGTAAAAGACCCTGACGATATGACGTGTAAGGCCCGTGGCACTGCCATCCCCTGGGGACGGAACTCTGTAGAATGGAGTGACTACATGTGGAAAAACAGAAGCCTGCACAGGTACAAAGGACCAGGTATTCCGTTCTTAAGAGTTTAATCTAGAGCGGTTATTGCGCCGTTCGCTAAGGAGACGTGGGCAAAGATGCTTGCTTAGCATTATTGGTACGAGTGAGCAGTTGGGAACAATTTACATGTCTTCACCTAGAAAATGAACACGTAAGACATGGTATTACTAGGTTTATAAGTAGCAATGTGGATAGATCTCAAAAACAGGATTCTGAGTTAAAAAGAGGTAAGATGCATAAAACAATATTTACATAAGGAAAGCCCAAACACATCAATACTGACTATTGTATGCAGATCTATTTGTACACGCGTGTAAAAGCTGTACCAGTGACTACCTAAGTCAATGAATAATTCTTTACTCATTGTTTCCGGTGGTGGGAAGATGTTGAAGGAGACAAAATTTCAAAGCTTAGATTACTTTATAATGGCATATTTATTTAAGATATAATGGAAGGGGAAGGGTCAAGTCAAGGAACATGTATAAAGGACCCGGGGACAAAGACAACTGGGCGGGGAGGATTGACTGTGGGAGGTGGGGGGTGGGGGCATGGGGCAGGAGAGAGTAATGGGGGAAAATAGGGACAACTGTAACTGAACAACAATAAAAAAATTTTAAAAACAAGTAACGGAACTTTCATACTTGATAATCCTGTGTTACATGTCTGTGGTAGTATTTATGGCAAGCTTTGCACTCTTCTGTATTTTGTCAGCATTCTTTGTGCCTGCTCTCATAGTACTTAAACTATAGGTTGGGAACCATGTCTAATATACATGAAACAATTGGAGAATATTCAAGTGGTAAACTCTGTCACCAGGTTTCCTAAACAAAGGCATTTCAGAGAAGAAAGAGAGGGACCCCTGGAAGTCCCCAAGATCCTTTCAGGGGTGAACAAATTCAACATAATTTCCATAATAACATTAAGATGGCATTATTTATTTTTACTCTTCTACCCTCACAAGTATACAGTGGAGATTTTCAGAAGATCTGTGACGTGGGATATTGCAACAAATTGAATGCAGAATCAGATAAGAGAATGCAGCTGTTGTCTATTAAGCCAGACATTAAAGAGATTTGTGAAAATGTAAAAACAATGCCCTTCTCAGTAAAAATGTTTTTCATTTGAAAAATAGAGATATTTTTCCATAAAACTATGTTGTTTACATTCATGTAATGGTTTTTATTGTTAAAGAAATAAAAGTGTATTTTTTTCATTTTCTCAGTTTTAATTTGGAATATGATACATGTAAATAACTGTAACTCATATGAGCAAAAGCTCTCTTAAATTCTCAATTATTTTTAAGAATTAAAAGTGGTCCTGAGACTGCAAGATCTGAGAACCGCTTGGGATAATTAGGCTTGAAAGTGGCCCTGGAGGAGCTGGTAAGAAATTCATCAGAGGGAAGTGGGGGTGGGGGGGATGTAGAAGTTCACCAAATATGGGAGAAATCCAGAATTGCTCACCACAATTGCTGAAAAATAAGCTACAGTCAATGTCTAATTCTAGACCAGAGAATTTCTCCAATTCAGGCAGACTGTTTTGCCAGTTGAATCACATTTCTCCAAGTCAAGTCAAGCCCTCTACAGTGTCTATGTCCACTCCTCCCTAATCCTTTCAGCTTTACTTCTTGGCTTTCTCTTACCATCTAATCACTCTTGGATTTATTAGTCCAATTCAGATTATTTATGCATATTCCAAATGGGCAAATTTTTGTGATACTTTTTATGTTAATTGACTCTCCATTCTATGAGTTAAACACCATGGGCAAGAAGTCCTGAGCTCTCTGTCCAAGCCTAGCACGGTGTGGGATTTCCACCAGCCAGGACCACCATGCCTAGCTTCATCCTAATAATCTCATGAACCAGGCATTAAGAAGCTTCTAAATTCACTGGTGTGTGCATACATCAATTTGTCTGGAGGTATGCACATTTAATTAAATATTTCCAATGTGGAATGTTTAAAATAGAATAATGAAGGCATACCTCATATTTAATTATGGCTAGAGCCCAAGAACCTTAACTGTATTTTTGCTTATATAGCCTCATGGTAAATCTTGGTTAGTGCCTCTTTGCTGAGTACAGGGACAGGCTGAGAAATCTAACTGTAATTGCTGACCATCAGCCAGTCTCCCCTGGCAGTGGGCAAAGGCATCTGGAAAGATGCGTGGGGCAGCGATTCAACGCAGAGGCTCTGAAGTCGGACAGATCTGGGTTTGTCACTTGGACCTTCTTCGGATCTCCTCACCAGAAGTAAGAGAGCCGCATAAAACTGCCAGTCTCTAGTGAACTCAACCAGGGTGGCTTCTGCCAGCCTGAAGGCGCATTCGTTGGGATCCTCCAGGTCCATCAGTTGAGCACATCAGAAAGGTCAGCTCTGTGGCTGCTGGGCAGAGAGTACAAGTTGCTGTTGTTTTCACTTTTTATTCATTCTAGGGAAAAATAAAATAAAGACTCCATCCAGGAAGAGGGCATGAGACATAAATCACAGGCCAAAATAATAGAATTTAAGACGAGGATCTTGAAAGTCAATTAGTCGGCCTCCCAGCTGAAGCTTGGACCTCTTTGCAGCATTCCAGCCAAGTGATCATGAGCTTCCCACTCGGCGGCGGCAGCAGTCACGGCTTCCCCGTGCCACTCACTCTGTACTGGAAACCTGTGACTGGGGGAACTGTATTTTATTCCATGTCAATGTCTATGACTTAGTAACAGGGATAGGCTTTCAGAGTTGAAAAGAACTGTGCTATTATGATTCCTGAAATGACACATTTTATTATCCTGTTTGCTTTTCTCCTCAACCCCAGAAAGTAAGTATTATTATTAGACAGGTGAGAAAACTGAGGCTTGGTGAGGTGACAGTGTGGAGTGACAAACTGGAAATAAATGAATGTTTATGTTTTTAGATATCACTATGGTAGAGAAAGAATATAGCATTAATCGACTCTGCCTGAACACCCATGTGGTGCATGACAATGATTTTGTTGGTAATACGGCATTTTATGAAGGATATGTGACATGGTCTCAACTAGACCTTATATGGCTACCATTATTATTATATCTCCTATTGCTTGCTAGCTTTTAGATTCCCTGTGGATAATTACTGTCTTTCCAATCTTTGAGTGAACCTTAGTGCCAGCCAAGTAAGTGCTCAAAATACTGTAGATTTGACGAATCCGTGCATGCATAAAACATTTTTCCTATAAACTTTAACCAGTGGGCTATTATTTTTGCAGGATAATTTTTTTTTCACTTTAATAAAATCAGAGCTCGCACTCAGCCGGGGGGCCAGTGTCCAGGAGAGCAGCCATTTTCAGCCAAGTATGTATGAAATCGCCAAGAGATACAGCCATCACAGGGGTCATTTCTCTAACACCACATGTCCAACAAACCAAGCAATAACCAATCAACCAACAACCGACCAACCAAACCAACCAACCAAGTTCTGAGCCACAGAGTAATTCAATCTATTAATGTATTAACCCGCTTCCCTGTACTCCATGCCTATGACAGTGGCGTTTTGCGTTCCCTGAGACACTGTGCTAAATCAATACTCTTATACTAATGATATTTTTTAAATGGTGAAAACGTAAACCCTGGCTTCCTTTTCCTGGGACAAAATCATTTTCTCCCCACTACGACTTAGAAATTGGATCACTTTGGCTAATTCCCCAGGAAAGCAACAACAGGTGTGGGAGGGACCCACAAAAGGAAAGAATGTAACACACATCCACTTTATCCTGGCGCGCAAGGAAGGCTCTGGGATTCTCACTTCATTTCTTCTTCTTTTTATTACTTCTAACATTCCTCTTTGACAAAGTCAAGCTTCTGCCACGAATTACACACTCCAAGGTGCTTACATTCAGAGAGGTTTAGATTTACACACAATAGCGACCCAGTGTTTCAATTGCATCCAGCACGAGCGGAGCCTAGTGAATGCCTGCGTTGCCTGCAGCCCGCTGAGCCCGTGAGCTTCTAAGCGGAAGAAGCTAGGTTTTTCCATTGTTCTGGATCAGACACACTGTATCCTGTAAGTACATGAGGCCGCAACTAACCTCTTTACTCGTGTCCTTTTGTACCTTAAATGATCCAGATTCAGTACCCTCGAAGTATTAGGTCTGCGGAGCTTGAATAAATGCCAAGGTGAATTAGAAAAGTACACAACATTTTAGTCCGTATCAGACTAACGGTCCTTTGAAAAATGAAGATGGTTTGGGTTATAGAAAGCTAGAATCGATAATAATAGAGAAATTCCACTTCAATGCTTATTCAAGCAGAATTACAAGGCAAAATGTATTCTAGCACGCACTTGATCTCCATGTCAGTGGGTGGTTTTCTTTTTGCCACACTTTAAAGAATATATTTTTAAAAGTCATGCAACCAATGATTTTCTTAAGATGATAATCTTTAAATAGCAACTATGTTTTATTACCTTTATATTCTTCCACTTCTCTAATTCTCATTGTCAGATAACTCTAGAATCTAATACTTGCTTCTTCCTTTGTATGTATATACCATTCATTTGCCTCTATTTTTATTCTTTGGAGAGTTTTCTCATTTCCCCCCTTTCTCTGTCATTATGTACCGAAACAATGCTGTAAGACCTCCAGAATTCATTGACAGGCCCATTAGAGAAAATAGTGCAAACAATGAAGAGATTTGTTTTTACATGAACAAATCACTGATTCTCTTTACGCCTTTGGTTCCTGGTCTGTAATTAGACTAATAATAGCATCTATCTCAAGGGGTGAGGCTTAAATAATTTGGACCGAGTGCTTTGTATAATGCCGGGTATGTAGTAAACTCGATAAATATCAGGCTTATTTACTAACATCATTTTTGTCTTTGTTACTCAATAAATGCAACATAAGGCATTGAGCTAAGTGCCATTAGTAACATAAAAGATTAGTAAGACATGGCTCTTGCCTTCAAAGAAAATACCATGAAGGAGTAAAGGTGAGACTTACGCACAGTAGCAGGAAATACTGGGACTGTGCAAACTGTGAAGTGCTGGGGGTTGGAAGAAAGGTTTATGGTCTCTGTGGAGGAGTCATTGAGAGCTTTAAAAAAGGGGTGATATTATTGATCTGAATCTTGACAGAGAATTTAGAAACACCTTAGTATTATTATTATATATTATCTGTAATTTTTTGGATAATACTGCATGCTTCCATTCGTATAATCTTGGTTTATTGAATGAGGTTGTACATTTTTCCATTGGTTATTTGTATCTGTGTGTCAGTGTGACTTGTCACTTTATGTCCTTAACCTGTTTGCTGTGAGATTCTGTGCATTTTTCCATCATTTTATAAAATCACTCTAGATTTTATGAGGGCCAAATATTATGTTAATAGGTTTCTAAATATCGACCCATCCTTGCATGTCTAAAGTTAACTAAATCTAGTAAATTTGGCTGTATTTCTCTATGTGCTGCCAAATTCTCCTTTCTAATTAATGAGATGTTTAAGGGAGACTCTATCTCCATTTCAGTAATCTCCCCAAAGGGCAAGCGTGAAAAAATTATTCATCTCGAGACTCCCAAACTCAGATGCAAGGTCACTTATACAAGATTCACAAATAAAGACTTGCTTTGCCTCCTTAGCCCCACACCCACTCAGAAGGTTAATTAATAATAATAATAATAATAATAATAATAAACCCAGCTTCGAATTGGAAGGAAAAAGATCATTTCTTTGGAGGGTGTTGTTGGCATTTGTGGCATTTTTTTCCTCCCTCCATTCCCCACATTGGAAGAGAGGAGGGAGGTGCATTTCCTTACCTTAGGCTAAGTAAGAAGAACTTCAGTATGTAATGTCTTTCCCTAGAAGTTTGGGGTGGGGGGAGGAATTTTTGGCATATTGTGTTGTCCTGAAAAGGCCAGAGTGACATGTTCTTCCAGAACATGCCTGTTTGCCAGGCAAGGGAGGGGTCTCTTTGCCCTCTCATTGAACCCGGGTGGGATGTAACTGCTGTATTAGACTACAGAGCAATGCTTTGTGATTTCTGAGGCTAGATTATACAACGGTGAAGCTCTGCCTGATCCCCTTTCCTTGAGACGCCCATTCTGGGGGAAGCCGGCCCCCAGGCAGGGAGGAAGACCGCCTTAGTCCACACACATAGGCTACTTGGAGAGGAAGCGAGAGCCCAGCCAACAGCCTGTATTAGACGGCCAGCATGTGTATATGCACAGCATTAGTTAGCTGGGGCTGCATAGATCAAGTGGTTTAAGGAACAGAAATTCATTTTCCTGATGTTCTGGAGGCTGGAAGTCTGAGACTGAGGGGCCAGTACGGTTGGGTTCTGCTGACAGCTCTCTTCCTAGCCCGCAGACGGGCGCCGTCTTGCTGTCTCCTCCCACGGCAGACAGAGAGGAGGCAAGCTCTCATACCTCTTCTCACATGGGCACTAATTCTATCAGACTCAAGGCCTCATCTAACCCTAATTACCTTCTGAAGAGCCCCATTGCCAAATACCATCACATTAGAGAGGGAGGTCTTCAGCTCCGAATTTCCGGGGGACACGCACACTCAGTTTCTTAACATGCACTGTGCACATCAAGGATGGCTCTCAGATAAAGTGGTATTTGATCGGAGGGCTAAAAGAATTCAGAGAGCGAGCCACGTGGAAATCTATGGGAAGAACATTCCAAGGAGAAGAAAAACAGGCTCAAGGCCTGTAAGCTGGAGGTGGGTGCTTGGTGTGCTTGGTGTACTTAAGGAAGAGGGCAGAGGTTGTGTGGCTGGCTGGGGTGGAGAGAGAAGGGAGGGAAGAACAATGGGTGAAGAGATTAAACAGCAGCTAGGGACGGGATCAGGTAAGACCCTGCACCTTACTCTATAGTGAGAAGGAGAGTAGGAGACTTTCAAGCAGAGGGGAGCTATAGTACAAAAGGCAACTTTACACAAAATAATATGGCAATTTAGGAGCATAGGATATCATAATATGGTATTTTTGAAGCACTTTAAAATAGAAATATAGGAGCCATGTGTTAATGGAAATGTTTGTGGAGTTGCGGCCTGTAGATATGCAACGCTTTTGCTTAGAGGTAACCCACACTGGTGTTTATCCACCGTTCTCTTTGTTAACGTAATGCATCCTGCAGTACACTTCTCTATGCCATCTCTCTCCACTATCGTGAGACTGTTACTTAAATGCAGTTTGTCAGAAGTTCAATATTTAATTTAAAGTAAGTGAATGATTAACCTCTTGACATAAAGAGTAAATATTGATTCAACCGTAATGATATAAGCTATGTCATTTCATAATTGATTGCCTACGTATTATTGTTAAGGAAAAACAGGGAAATACTCCTGACGAGACCCTTTCACGTCGACCGTGCTCTGCAGCAAAGCCACGCCCCCCAGTTTTCTGCTTACTTTTCATCATCAGAGTGTGGCCCTTGTGACATCTAGTCCTCAACATGTTTTCAAAGGCAGACTCACAGCAAAAGGCTCCTTGATCAGCTGTGATTCTCCCACCTGAGGGCAAGGAGCTGGACGGGACACTGTGAGGGAGCTACCATTTTACCAGGTAACACAGGCCATCGACAAGATATGAAAGCAGCCGCTGCTACTTTTCTCTCCTTCCTATCTGGGTTCCACAGGTGTCGCCCGGGATGCAATGCTTCTTTGTCATACAAACCAAAGAGGCTCTGAAGTGTTGACTTAAGTGTAAAAGATAGTTCCCTTAAGTATGTCATAAAAAAGAAAAGATATATTGTAAGCATATTTTATTTTTGATGTGCGTATTAATTTCACAACTTTATAGCAAGTTACAACAGTGACTGGTATCTCTTTTACTCTTATTGAGTACAGTTTGGATGGTTTCCTTCTAAGATAAGCATTATAAATTCAGGATCATTCTTCTACTCAAACAACACTGGCTAAATTAACCAAATTAGTCTGATAGACAAATAGTTACAGATCATATAGATGCTCATTCCATAGTCTATTTTTTAATAAAAAAAAAACAACAAAAAACCTGTGGCAGTGTCTTAAGAATGTGATAACACAGGCTCGAATGACAGCATCTTTGTCCTCTGTCAGGAGATGACATTTTCTCTAGCACCATTCACACCGGGGGCCTCGAAAGGTGCCCAAAACCTGGCTGCTCTGTTGCTGAAGGCTTCACTGCTCAAAGGAGAAACGGGTTAAAGATAATGTGTTTATCCTGCTTTCTAACATAAGACATATAGTCAACCTAAAAAATTGACCGTTTTTTTCATACTGTACTTTTCCCTACATTTTTTGGTGTAAAAATGTCTTTTTCCTTTAGAACACAGTTAAAAATAATTTCTCCTTGGACATTTTTCTCAGCTGACTTTCTCCAAGTTCTCCAGTTTGCTAAGATTTTCAGGGAAGGCCCTCTCATTAGTAAGGTGACATTTGGGCTTCCATTTTGTTTACAGCCTCCTTTGCTCTCCTTGCCAATCAACCATGTCAGGATCAGTAGCCTATAAGAGCGAAGGAAACGTAATACTCTTCTCTCTCATCACCCTGGATTTCTTATCAGAAGATTATATCGCTCTTGGTAAATATCAACTTTTCTCTCCTCAAGTCCTTGTCTCTCTCAAAGGTTAAACCCTCCTACCCTGCTAAATTCAGAAGAGGCCATATGATTTGCTTACCTCAATGGAATGTGGGTGGAAGTCACATTTGTTAGCAAGAACCATTCCCTGGTTCACCATCTCTCTCTCTCTCTCTTCTTAAAGTCTAGCACATCATTTTCTTTTCTCTCCATTTAAAAAGCCTTTCCCTGAATTAAAGTGACAGGCAGATTATCCCATGTTTTCTTCTAGAAATTTTAACTGTATGTTTGGGTCTGTATCTCCAAATTTTAAATTTAATTTTAATTTAACCTTGTTATGGGATGAGGTAGATGCCAGCATTCTTTTTGTTTATATATGGCTATTTACTTGTTCTAGCACTATTAATTAGATGTCACTCAGGCTTTGCCTTTTCTTTGTGTCAGCAAATAAGAATACTATAAAAATCCTCACATTTTTTGAGTAATAGTATTTTCCTATGGTTATACAAATTAACGATATACAGCTTGGCATTATTGGATCTCGCTTCAATATGATAGGAGTCTTCAGGAGAAAATGAATTTCGGAAATTGTGTAAAAGTAAATAGGTTACGTACTGCAGTGTGGGAAGAGAGAATGAAGAAAAAATTGGGGAAGACCAATGTGTAAGGGAGCTAGGTGTTAATCTACCATAAGGGGAAGTTGGTAGACAACAGCTCAAATAAATAAATAACCAGAGGGGAGGAGGGTTGGGGGACTGGGAAAAAGGGGTGAAGGGATTAAGAAGTATGAGTTGGCAATACATGGAACCTAATCAACAAAACAAACGAGTGAGCAAAATATAACCAGAGACATGGAAATAAAGAACTGACAGGAGCCGGGGGTGTGGGGGTAGGAGGGGGATAATGAGGGAAAGAAGGGGAAGGGCCATCAAGGAATATGTATAAAGGACATATGGACAAAGACAACGGGTGGGAGGGAGGATCGAATGTGGGAGGTGGGTATGGATAAAGTGGGGGAGAGTAATGGGGGTAAAATGGGGACAACTGTAATTCAACAGTAAGAAAAAGGAGAACAAATTGCTAGTTACAGAATAGTCATGATGATGTAATGCATAGGAAACATAGTAACATTGCAATACCTACGTATGGTATAAGTTGGGTACTAGGAATATTGAGGGGGACACTATGCAAAGTATCTGATTGTCTAACCACTAAGCTGTAAACATGAAACCAATACAAAATAGCATTGAAAGTAAAGTATAATTGAAAAATAAACGCACAAACAAAAAATGGTATAAACAAACATATGGTTTAGAAATATAGATTGAAATGGCGGAAAATATAACTAAAACTTGAAAGATCCTCCTGCTGCTTAGGACAATCAGAGGCAGCATTACTATTTTGCAATGAACGTCTTATAGTACCTTGATATTTCTAGGACTATTTGCAAATATTTTAAATAATTTTTCAAATATTTTCAAATATCTTCAAATGCATTCCCATTTATTAGAAGTGATGTCCTATGGAGATGTAAGGGGAGAGGTTGATGGGAAACAGTATTTTGATTCTGTTACATATCTGTTGCTATGGACTGAATTGAGTCTCCCTAAAGTTCATATATTAATATCTTAATTCCCAATGTGACTGTGCTTGGAAAAGTGCCCTGTGAGCAGGTGATAAAGGTTAAATGAGTCAGAAGGATGGGGCCCCAATCTAATAGAGTCAGTGCCCTTGTAAGGAAAGAAAGAGACATCAGAACTCTCTCTCCAGCATGTCAGGACAAAGTGAGAAGGTGACTATCTGCAAGCAAGGAAGGGAGCTCTCACCAGAAATCAATGCTGCTGGACTTTAGCTGGAGAAGTCCATTCTCCAGAACTGTGAGAAAGTGAATTTCCAGTGTTTAAGTCACCCAGTGCATTCTATTTTGTTATGGCACCCTGAGCTGACTGGTTTACATGTAATTTTGTGTTTTCTTCTAACAAGTATATATCATTCTATGGTGGAAGTATTTAACTGTAGGGAAAAAAAGTTAGGTTATAAAAGTAGCATCTCCAGAAAATTTGGAAAGTTGAAAAAGGAAGAAGAAATCCTTTTCTTCTTTTTAGACCTTCGTGTTGCAAATTTATACCTTTCCATATGCATTTTACATAACTGTTATTATATTCTGTTTAAGTTTGCTCCAATATTTTATATTTTTAATAAGGTTAATAAAATTATTAATGTTTAAAACTACCATTTAAATGACTGCAAAATATTTAGTTGTGTTGATATATTTTATTGAACCAATTTTTTATGGCTGAACATTTTTGTTGTTTATACTTTTTGGCTATCATGGAAAATACTACTAACTATACTCGGGGATGTGGCTATTTAAAGTTGGGCTCATTTCCTTAGGGTAGGTTCCCAGAATTGAAATTACTGAGTCAAAAACTGCAAACATTTTCTAAATCCTTGATAGATGTTGCCAAATTGCAAATTTGACAGTATTCATCAAATCACAATTCTAACAGCATTTGTGGAAAGTTGTTTGTACTTTGGTCATTATTTGGCATTATGTATTGAACTTTGCCCCTATTTTCATAGACAAAATCAGATTTTAATTTTTAAATGTGCATTTCTTTTGTTGCTGCTCCAGGACAATTTAGGGTGGAGTTTCTTAGAGATTAGATCTTCGTAGTTCTCTCTCTTTTTTTTTTTTTTTGCAGAGACATCCCATAAATGCATATGACACCAAATGTAAGGTTTGTGTTTTATGTGGAGGGGTATCTTGTCAATAAATGAATGTTGGAAAGTTAGTCATGCATCTAAACTAATCCTATGATACATGTGCAGGAGATTAGAAATGACAGTGGAAGTACTACTTTCCTCCTTGGCAGTCCTTCCCCTGAATTATCTAACAACATTTATGCTAGTCAGTCACTCTACTTGATATCACACCCTGTCCTCACTTCCTGTTGAGTTTAAAATACATTGAAGTTGGATCCTGAAAACTGACACTGTTTCTGATATTTTAAATAGGGAGAAAAAAAAAACCCTACCAAGATATAGATGTTTGCAGAACTATCAGAAGGTTTGGGAAAGGAAGTGGAGGTCAAGGACAACAGCCACTAATATTCAGAAAGTCAGGAAGTTCAGGGCTCATAGGGTGCTGTCTCCAATGACCTCTGCTGCCTGCCGCTGGGTGCCGTTCACCGAACACCTGGAGCTCCTCGGGACTCGTCCACGTCTGCAGCTGCCGCAGGAGGGGCTGCTGCTTCTTGTCTGCCACCCACAGCATTGTCTCCCTGCGGAAGGGTGAGAGCCAGCATCCTATGAATGAGGCCTTCCGGGGAATGTAACTAGGATTTTAACCTTTGAAATGCAGGGAAGAGATAAAGAGACAGGGATGGTGCTGAATTGACAGCAGATTTTTAAGTGCAGTTGCCTACCTATTAATCTTTCCCATTTCCATCTTTATAGCAGAACCCGAACTGTGTTCAAGCATCCACTTGGTCCCCAGATTTAGAAAAGGACAGAATTTGGTTGACATGGCAAACCCCTATGACAGTGAGAGGCCTAGGCATAAGCACATAATTTATAGTCTTAAAGTTTATGTGTAAGGGCGCATGTTTCTGTGCCTCTACTTTCTATTTAACATGCGCAAGGAAGCACGTAACTGAAAGTTTTACAAGCGGCCATTTTGAAACCATGAAGAGCGCGGGATCAAGTTGACATTAAGGGAAAAATATAGAGGAGACAGAAAGAAAACCTTTTTTAAAAAAATGACATAATGCTATAAATCCTTGTAATATGCCTGAAGACTGCCCCACTTCTGAGTATCATATGCGTATAATAATTTTCAGTATTTTTTAGACTGGTTTCTGTCCTGGTTTTTGTTACTTGTTGAAAGCACCATAATTAGTAAACCCGACTAAATTTCTGTACTATGGAATCCGATAAGCTATACTCCAGGTGACGAAGGAGATAGGTAGAGGGGTATTTTCAGGAATTTCTCCAAATGATTATTTTCGTGGTGGAAAACCAGATATTACAGCAAACCAAGCCTTGTGGGGGCCATTGGGCTCCTTGGTGCCCCTCAGGCTCTATCTCACAGGCCACTGCCAGCTCCGAGTGGACGCAAAGTCACATCCTTCCTCACCTGTGCTTTGAAGGAGTTTCTGCAATGAAATCTCCTATGCTCTCATTAAGGGGACTGAGCTTGAGGGCATAAATGAGACTTCAAGGGCAAGATCTGACAAATGTCACCAACAGGAGAATAGAACCCAATCATTTATGGAATGCCTTTATAGATGTCCTATGCCACCAGTGTTGTGGCAATGGAAGAATGTTTTTATAGTGCTTAGATGTGGCTAAGGAGTTAGACATTAGGTGACCTAGTCCTGAGGTGTCCAGGGTATCCTGGTTTGCATGCAATTTTCTTGGCTTTAGCACCAAAAATTCCAATCCCGAAAAGTTCCTCTATCCCTGGCAAACTGAGATGGTTGGTCATCTGACCTGGGTCATAGTCCCATCTGTCATTTGCCAGTGATGAGTCACTGGCACCCCTCTGGGTCTCCAACCCCCGTCTGTTAATTAAGCTTGAAAAACTGGCTGCAAAGTTCACTCCCGACTCAATTCTTGAGATCCTGCACTTCCTTTAAGGCTTGGTTACTCTATGAGGTTTGATGAAATTAGACTCTTCTCAATCATTTACACGAAGAGACTGAGGCTTGGGACGTTAAGCGACTTTCTCAAAGTCATTTAGTGAATGTCGTGGTTGAGCCTTGGCTTTCATACCCTCAAGCTGGTATTGCCTTGACTCCAAGCTCTTCTCTCTTCATGCCAAGTAGAAGCTCAGAGCTGAATGATTATTCTTATGACAAATACTCATGGATCTAAAAAGCTATTCAACTGTGCTGAACACCTCTACATTTATCTTCAGCTCTTCAGACGCACCTCTTCTCCAGGCCCTTCTTTGTATGGTCACTGATCATATTTGTTTTCTGAATGACACTATCTTGAGTCTTCATGACTCAAGTCTATCTTGACTAAAGTCAACCGTGTGCCTATGCAAAGAACTATTTCCTTCTCCCTCCAGGCTTCTTGTAGCTGTGATTTTGTGAAAATATAGCAGCAAACACCCCACATAATTTTATGTCTTTTACTTATTCTGAACCCCTCAAAGATTTGATGAACTGGTGCTTATTGTACCTCACGATTTCCTGGTTTCTTTGCTAAATGTCACAAATATGAGGCATAGCTTTACAGCATTTTGCCTTAAAAAAACAAACGAATATCATTAGTCATGGTTAACTTCAGGAATGGAAAAAATTTTTCTAAGTTTTTCATATCTTATAACAAAATCTTTAGGATGTTAGATGTTTTCCTTGTATTTGGTCGTAGTGGCCTATGAATATAATTCTTACTTAGAGTACTGATGCAATATATTTAGCTGTGGGTAATGGAGAGCCCGATGAGCGTGGCTTAAATAGCAGTTATTTCCTAATTTCACATAACAGGCTCTTGGAAGGTCAGTCATTCCAGGTTGGGCACTGGAACCCATGACTCAGACTTTTGACGTCATCCTGTTCTGCAGCCATTAGTGGTCTATCAACTTCAAAGCTTCAGGATGGCAAGCATTACATTCTCGGGGACAGTGTGGTAAGCAGAGAGGAAGGTGGCAGGGACAAAAGGGCTTTGACTTGTTGTTTTCTTTGTATCTGAAGGAAAGCACTTCTCAGAAACCTCAAGCAGACTTCCTCTCACTTCTCTGCCAGAACTTGGTGCCTTACCCAAGCCTAGACCAAAGGGAAGTCAGCTCACCACGACTGGGCTTGGGTTACGTGCAATTATAGTGATTATTGCGATCGAGAAAGAATTGGGGGTCAGTTGGCAAGTGAGAGTAACAACTGACAGCTATACTCTTTTGGTTTTCACCGATTCAACCAAAAATTGGCTTTCTGATCCTTTTGATCTCGCCTAATCAGATGAGTTTTTAAAATGTGGGTAAACTTCTACTTTTCATGACTGTGGCAATGCAAGCACTTTGTGCACAAAATGTGTTGTGATTCAGCAGTAGGGATGTAGGCAAAGCAGTTAAGGGCTCCGAAATCGAGATTGGTGGGCACTGCTGGTTGCTTCAAAAATACATCACTTATCTGAACTTGCAGTGACTCAAATTCTTTATCAGGAAAACAGTTTCTTTTTATCATCCCACGGAAGAGTGTCAAAGAATGCCTAATTGCTGCGAAGTGCTGTATAAATATTAATAAAATGAAGGAGAGGAGAAGAGCCTGAGTTTCCAAAGGCACTGGCAAACTTGGATTTAAAAAACGCAGGGAGAGTTCCAAAAGCGTTAGAAGGTCCGTAGCGGGGGACTGATGGCTTGCCAGGACTACTTGTTTTCTCCTCCCCTCTCCCTCTTCAAGTCTGTATGTCATCCGACTCATTTGCATTTAGAGCCCAATGGCCAGATGGATTTCCAAACCTATGTTCGGAATAATCCCAAGTTTTTGCTATTACTCATAAATAATCAATAACAGCAATGACACAAAACACAGCGGGATGCCCTTTCGGGCAGTCATTCCCTTCAATTTCAGGATGAGTGCTCAGCTGTGTCCGGTGCAAGGCTGTTCAATTGTGGGGACATAAGCACAGGTAAAATGGAGTCTCAAAAGGGAGGAATTGAGGCTTTTGAATGTTTCTTAAATTAGCAACTTCAGACTGGCCTCTTTAGACTCATAAGTGACACATCCTCATCAGCCTTGTTTTAGAAACCAGCAAAGCGAGATATGTTTTAAAATGCATCTAACGGGACTTGCAACAATGTTGGGACACTTCACTCTAACAGCCTTGCTTCTGGCAGGACATGGCTCCCCAAGCTATACTGGCAATTACCGAATCTGAATGCCACATTTCCTTATGCAAAGTGCTTCTCTTTCTCACTATACATATTTATTACATCTCAAATTCCCAGAGCAAAGGCTAAGTCATCCCACCGCCTCTCTATTCCCTCAGAGGGGGCATATTTTCCTGACAGCCTGCTCTAATTTGGAGGTGGAAGAGTCTCAGCAGACTATCTCCCCAGCTTTTTGCTTCTGAAGCCTCTTTAACTGCCAAATGTTGGTGTGCATCATCGAGAGAGCTTGTTCTCTAGGCTCTGTCCCCAGAGATTCTTCTTTAGTGGGACTGCAGTGGGGTCTGAGAGTCTGAGTTTCCAACAGTTCCTCAGTGCCGCTGACACTGACTGTCCATGAACCATGGGTATGGAGGACAGCAAACTGACTTTCCGTCTTGGACTCGAAAGGATATGAACCTAATGAACCCTTATCCTGAAGAGAGTAGAAGCCGCTCCAGCAGTGTGCACTGGCATGGCCGGACCAGTTCTCTTTCTGTAACACGCTGACTGCAGGAGGCAGGAGCCAGCGGTCTTAACCTATATCTACCCCTGCGTGACTCTGGTCAGCTGAGTCCCAAGGCTCATGGTGAATCCTGGGACTCTCTGAGCTCATCCTGGGAATCAAGTTACATTTTTCGTTCCTTGGTTGATAAGTCAAAGAAGTAGCCCAGTGTAGAAATGGTACTGTAGACTGCTGGTGAGTGCTTGAAAAAATAAAACTGTTATTTTATCTGTGTGTGTGTCAGTGTGTGTGTGTGCACATACACATGTGCTTATACATATGTAAACAAATATAAAATATGTATACACTTATATATAAGCATATATACACATATATACATGTGCTATCATATGTATATATGCAATGACCTATAAAATGTATATATAATTATATAAATATATATGTAATCACATTTATAAATATATACACATATACAACCATATATATTTGCATACATGATTATATGTGTGTACACAGATATAGTCATATATGTGTGTATATAAAAACCTACTAATGAGTTGATGTGTGTGGTACGTATGTTATACACACATATGTAATTGTGAACATTTACCACACACACAATTATTTTAATTGCCAAAGTACAATTTAATAAAAGTAGTTCTATAGAGGAAAGAAGCAAATACAGATTTTCCGAGATTATTACTAACTGTCCTTCTACCTGGTTCCTCTTGTGAAAGGTCCGTCTCAGCAACAAAAATGAAGCCAGGGGAGGGAGAACCCTCAGTTCTTTCTTGGCACTTATGACCTTGGGCTGCTTTGTGGAAAGTCGGGTGGCCTTCTATTCAGATACAGAGCTTTATCTGGCTTCTTAGCTCTCAAAAGAAGCTCTTGCCCGGGGTTTAGCTCTGCTCTCAAGGGCGTTTCAGGACCTTGGACCTCAAAGCCTTGATTCTCAAAGCTCAGTTCAGGGAATCTTGTCTGAGAACTTTCAGAACAATATGTTTTTGTCTTTGTCTTTAGACTCTCAAAAATCTATTGTTGATTCAGTAAAATAAACAGAGGGCTATTCCATCAAAATGCTGGTAAAATTACTTTAACTCAACATCACTTTTTATTTGCTACATATTATTTTATTTTCTGGTTTGGGATATAATCATAAAATCAGAAAGCGTCTATTTATCCCACCAGTTGCATAAGCGTCAGTGAGAATAAAGTTCTGCATGGCATCCTGGGAACGCTGCAACGTAAGGCGTTCTCGGGATTCTCTCCTTTCGACTGAACCTTTATGAGGCCCAGTTTTTTACTCAACATCAGGAGTTCACCATCACGAGTTTCTCAGTCCATCACGTGAACTTCAATGAAGGCAAATAAACTTATGGTAATGGATTAGGACTTCATCAATAGCATTTTTGTTATGCAACTCATGAAACCCTGGGACCCTGTGTTGTTAAGGAATCATAGTCGTTGAAAGTGAAATGTGCTGTGATACGGGCAAGGGTAGAAATGCAAATCTTTAAGTCTTTGGGGTAAAGAACTAAAAGGGTAGTTTGTTCTTCGTGCACTGTGAACTTTCCCCCAATCTTTTTTTCGGTCCCAGTGTTCCCATACTCTGGAAAAAACAATAGCGACCACAAACCCTCTACACTGTCATCTTCTCTCTGCTTCTCTCGTCGCCACCGCTCAGGTATGAGGCTCTCCTTCCCTCTCTTTTCCATCCAGACTCCGTCCCATCACACTGTTTCCCCTGCTCTTTCTCGACACAGGGGCCCTGGCTACAGGAAGTTCCAACACCTGACTGTCTCATCGAGCACAGCCTTCTGGGAATTGTAGTTCTTTCCTAGTTCCAAGTGCTCTTCAGAAAGGAAAGCCACTCTGGAATGCTGGAATAGCATTTTCCCTGTGGAACACTTTGCGTGTCTTGCCTGCTGAGCTGGCTCCAGGGCTATGCAGCTACGTAGGTGCACAGCACTTGCACGCCGAGGGACCTGGCGCTTGGTTTAAGGTTCTGTTGCGACCATCTTGAAATTATTAAAAATTATGTGAAGAGGGTCCTTCCTGTATTTTCATTTTTTTACTGTGCCTGGCAAGTTCTGTAGTTGGCTCTGCCAGCATGGCCTCCTCGGATTCTGATGTGTTTGAGCAGTGAGTCAGCAACCACGTGTTTCTGAGAAAAGGGAGCGGGACTGGAAATAGCACCAGCTCTGGGTTCAAGGAAAGGGACTGAGAGGCAAAGGGAGATATTTGTCCACGTTTTGTCTTAGCTCTTCCCCTACGGCTCCCCTGAACTATCTTTAGGTGCTTCAAGGGCTAAAAGACAGAAGTTTCTTTCTCCTCATTTTCCATCTGAGGCTGAACATTTAGACATTTATCAAGAATTATTAGGATGTGAGAGTAACTTGGAAGACTTTGAAGTTCTTGATGAAAGGCCCCTAGGAAATGCTGGTTTGAATTCTTACTGAAAAGGCCAAAGAAATCTAGCTTCCTGTAGTATTTATCCTTCTAGCTCACATTTCAAAGCACTTAAACATCATAATAAATTCTCTGTAAGCTTCCTTTCTTAGAAATAAAACCAAGCCTTTCCTTCACCCCACATTTTATTTGTGAGTTGAAATTTTTGTTCTTATTCCAGTTTTAAAAAGGAGATGTTGTTATAGATATATAGATATATAAATGTGATCCTAGAACAGTAAAAGGACATGTGGTTAAAACTAAAAAAAAAAAAATCCGAAAAAATAATGTATCAATTGCTTGATTAATTTTTACAAATATAGGATGTTAAAATAAGGGACACTATACATGTGGTGTATAGAACTCTGTACCATCTCCATAACTTTTCTGTAGATTTAAAACTACTCTAAAATTAAAGGCTTATTTTTTTAAAAAGGAAGAGTAAGTTTTACCTTATATTTAGTCATATTAAATTACTGGAAAGCTCTCTTGATTAAGTTGTTTTGGCTCAGAAACAGAAAGAGGTGCTTGGTGGACGTTTCATAACCCATTTAATGATGATTACCTTCTATAAAATGAGAGGGACCACGCTGTCCCATAATGAACCTGCTGCCTCCAGCAAGCAGTCACCTCCAATTGGATGCAGGGAGCCAGAGGCAGTTGGAGCAAGCAGATGGTGTCTGATAACCAGGCTGTGACTTCAAGTCCCTGGAGCACCCAGCTTCCCCCTCAGTGCCTACCCTTCCTGAAGCAAGGGCTGAAAGAGCCAGTGGCATGTAATTATTGTGTTCTAAATGAGTTAACGGGTGACGGGTATCAGTGAGTGTATTCTATCACATGAATTTTAATGTATTCTACATGTCTGATGTGAAAGATTCAAAATGACCTCCCAGTGTTTCTAATTAGCTCTCAGTACAACTTCTTTATTATTTCTTAAGATTGGCTTATGGTTCCAATTGTAGCAAATATTACAATTTATAATTTTTGCATCTATAATTGGGAGTCGAACAAGTAGATATCTATGTGGAATCATCATAAGTAAAATCATCCATTGAGCTAATACAGTGTTATGAAAGGCTTCATGTGACTTTCTTGAAGACGTGTACATGACTTACTGATAGAACAGCGATGGAAAGATCTATGCAAAATGCAAGATAAAAAAGACCTCCTTGTTTTTAACATCAAAATGTAAAAGTAACATCAGTAGAAGTCAACAGTCTCAATTATAAAAACAAATATTGTATTTTTGGTCTGATATTTAAACATTATTTTAAGACATTTTCAGTGATATCTTAACTCCTATATAGCTGTGCCTTGTATTTCTTTCTAAACTTTTGGGAACTTTTGGAAATATAAGGCTGTCCTTATATTTCTGTGGCTAAAAGAACACACATCTTAAAAACCTTGGTTTTGGTTATCCATATCAGAAGAAAATGCATGGTCTGGTGGTGATTCGGCTCCTTGAAAACTGATCTGGTGGTTCCCATTTTCTTCCTGTCCTTAATAACAATGAAGCATGAGCAGAGAGGATATTCTCAGAGGATATGCCTCAGCATCTTGATGGTGATTCCATGTGAGTTATGTGGTCGAGGATGATTTAAGTTCCTTTTTATATCTCTTTTCTTAATGTTATCTAAATATGTTTTTATGATGAACATATATTACTTTAATAATTGTAAAAAACAGCACTAGCTCCATAAATCACAGAACATATCACAACTGAAATTTGTCCTATTAAACATTTACTTTTTGTTATATTTACAATGAGAAATACTGTGAAAGTGTTAGTTTAATCATAATAAGTTATATTACTGATACAATGGTAATTATTATTATGATATAGTATAACCTTATTAATTCTGAATCAATAATTTCCACATTAGCAAGATTATCTTTGCCTAATTTTTAATAAAAAAGGAACTTTCTAAGCAGTCTAATAGTATTCCTAAGTTAATCAGAGGTTGCTAATATACTCAAGAGGATTTTGGGCTTATTAAAATCCTTAATAACCCTCATTTGCATATAATTATTTTACATGCATTTATTTTGTGTACTGAAGAGTATACCAAACCACTTTCCCAAGTCTCATTTGTCTCATAAAGTGCTAATGACTATGAAAATGTGACAGATAATTGTGATTTTTCATATATTGTAATCGAATAATAAAGAGTCTAACTGTACTTATGTATGGGCCATGGAGTAATTTTTAGGTTTCCAGAAAATTCCCCTTGCCTCTAGCATTATCTTCTACTTCTGCCCGATACCAAGGATTTCTTTTCTACATGATAATTATCTTTCATCTAGAATTAGAACTAAGGTTCCAAATATAACTATCTTGGGGACAGTAGGTGAGTAGGAAGCATAGCAGAAAAAATACAATTAGGGAGAAATACAAAGGAAAATTGGCAATTATCATAAAGAACACACTTAGGCTTCTGCACACATTTACTTGGGCCTAACTGATCAACTCGTAACTGGAAAATGGAGGTTCAGCTGCCTGCTGCAATGAAAGCCAAACTCATGAGACAGGTGCTGGTGCAAAAGGAAAGAGAGTTATTCAGGCACCACAACCTGGGAGAATGGTGGACTCCTGTCTCAGAGACCATCTTATCTTCCTGCTCAAGTCTGCTGTACTTACAGGAATAGGGAGGGGAGGGCTTTTCTTCTATCCAATTATCTTGCTAGCTCTTGGTGCACTAGGGCCCTATCCATTCATCTTTCTAGCCTTTCAGCGTAAGAAACTCCCCCTGTGCCATCTTGGCCAATGGGGGAGACTCCCCATCAGTCCGACTATGGTAACATACTGGCTCAAGAATTCAAAGCAACTTCTAAATAAAGATGAGGGAGTAAATGCATACTTATTTACTCCTCCTTAAACGTGTACCAAATAACAAATGATGGAAAGTAGTAAAAAAATACCAACCTCAATAAAATGAGGAAATGATCGTAACCCAAAGCCATATACTCTTTGAAGCCTCTCTTCCAAATAATGTGAAATCTACACAAAACATGAAGAAACTCAGGGCCGTACATACTTCCTCAGATCTTGAGCAGGAACAGAATCAAGTTCAGCAGTCCTGATTGCCTTCTTCAGAGCACTGATTAGACAATGGAGCTCTAGAATCACTGTCATTCTTTGGGAGAGCTGGGAAGCATCCTTCTAGATACCACAAAACTGGAGGGGAGGTTCTGCTGGATGAGAATACACATCAGTAACGTAATTTCTACTTGAGTATAACCTAACTATAGGAAGAATGGCAAGGGAGGCAAAAATAGCAGAGAACAGAAGGAGTTTGTCACCACAAATACAGCACTGGCTCTTGGATGGTTAAAATTAGGAAATATCTGCATAACTCACTGAAAAAAAAACAAGAAAAATAAAAATGACACTTCATAGTCTCACAGTAATCACAGGCAACATGATCCATTACTCTGGTTTTTTTCTTTTTCTTTTTTGTTGTTGTACAGTTACAGTTGTCCCCATTTCCCCCTCATTACACTCCTCTGCCCTACCCACGCCCACCTCCCACATTCAATCCCCACCCTCCAACCCCCGTTGTCTTTGCCCATGGGTCCTTTATACTTGTTCCTTGATGACTCTTCACTTTCTTTGCCCCATTATCCCCCTCCCCCCTCCCTCTGGTTACTGTCAGTTTGTTCTTTATTTCCATGTCTCTAGTTATTATTTTGCTCTCTTGTTTGATTTATCGATTAGGTTCCACTTATAGGTGAGATAACTATAGATGGGTGGACCTGGAGAGCATTATGCTAAGTGAAATAAGCCAAATGATGAAAGACAAATATCATTACTCTAGTTTTTAAAGATGCAGCTCAAAGAAAACACTCAAGGATCTGACGAACAGTATAAGACAGCTCCAGAAGATAAGAATCAAGCTGACTGTGCACCGAAAAGCCAAAGAAGCATAAAGCAAAAGATATTAGGGAAATAAAAATGTATGTTAGAAGCAACAGAATATAGAACGAGTGTAACTAAAACCTTTCCTCTTAACCTCTCAACACAAACTCAAAATGAATAAAGAATGAAGACATAAAACTCATTATGGAGAATCTATAAAAACATGACATGGAGATCCAACATATAAACAGAAGAAAGGATCTGGAAAAATATTTTTAGGTAGGAGAAAATTTTCCTGAAATATATTTGTTAAAATGCAGATCGAAAGTACCCAGTGTCTGGGAGAAAAATAACAGAAACAGAATGATCAACAATGAGATAAACCCTGAAATTTGAGAACAAAGGAAAGAATTACACAGGCCTTCAGGCTGAAAACAAAAAGTCACCTATGGGGAAAAAAAAAAAGAAAACTATCAGATTGATTTCAGAATTCTCTACAACTACACTCACTGCTGGAAAACTGAGTTAATATTTATAAAACAAACCCTGACCATGTGGGAGGGGGGAGACAGGCAAGGAATGTATAACAAGAATTTTATAAGGAACCATGCTTTCAAGTATAAAGGCAAAGGACAGATTCTTGAACATGAAAGAATCCAGGGTTCGGGGAATATAACACCAAAGTGCTTTTGAGAAAGAATACTACTGGTGGACAACGCAAGTCAAAGGAGTTGCATCAAATAAGTAATTCAGGAATGAAAAAGATAAACAGTGAGGATGGGCTTTTAAATGTAGCTTTAGGTTTAAATCACTTTGGGAATTGTGATTACAAAACAATTTAAATGCTATTGATCAAATCAGGATGGGGAGTGGGAGAAGAAAAATATCTCTATTTCCTCTTCATTCATAACAGGAAGTCAATTGATATGCACTAAAATAATAAATGCATGGCAACCTCTTAATTTTGTCATGAATTTGCGTTTACTTAAATTTCAGGGACACTTTCAGGAACAATGATCATCACTTATGATGGAAAAAGATATATCTGCATTTTAACAAGTCCTTCATTTTTACTTTAACTCATTTTTGCTTCTGTTAAACTTAAGTACAATTAAATTTAAATCTCTTAAAAGTAAAAATGACCAGGCTAGTTTGATCTGAGCTTCTGACCAGTCTTTCTACCCTTTTACAGGGGACTGTGGAGGGGAGTGGTCAATGGCTTAGAGGCTGGAGGCATCATTATCTCCTGACACAACCGCTTTACCTCGCTGTGCTTCAGTCACCTTGTCAGAAAAGTGGAGGTAGAGATGGTATTTACTTCATAGAATTTTTCAAAAGATGAAAATGTGCTGTCATCATGCCTGGCTTATTATAAGTGCTAAATATGTCACTTTTATGTGTTGTTTCTTTTTTTTTTTAGTTTAACTAATATGTATTTGGAAAATAACATCATTATTTATATAAAAAATGAATATTTTTAATCCAATGAGAGGCAGAACTAAAACACCACCAAATTTCCTGGCACGTCGTCTCCTGCTCTACTGCATTTGTGACCCTTCAAAGAAATCCCATCCAAGGTTTATGGGTACACCACAATTCAACATGGTGGGAAGTTAAAAATCCATCACTTTCATAAATATTTCTTTTGATCAATTACATGTTCTCCATCCATCCGTATGGCTGAGAATTTAATGGAAAATCAGTGCTTATTTTGGAGTTTACCTTGAATTTATTTTATTTTTATTTTATATTTTCTTCCTCATATCACTGACTAAGCTGATCCCCAGTGTTTTACAAATACGAGAGGTAAATTTTTAGACAACAAAGTTAATGGAAACCTTAACCATCTGTCTACATGATGGGTGTTTGGAAAGAAAGTAATTTAAAACTAACTTAAAAGCCATTCATAGTTCAAGTATTGGTGTTTATTAAGTGAGACTTTGAGATAAATCCCTTTTTTTAATTGTAGAATATTTTTTCTTTTTCTTTTTATTGTTGTTCAATTACAGTTGTCCCCATTTCCCCCTGTTCCTCTCATCCATCGACCCACCCCTACCTCCCACATTCAATCCTCCCACCACCCCTCGTTGCCTTTGCCCATGTGTCCTTTATACATGTTCGTTGATGAAGTGACATTGGTTAATGAGATTATATAGGTTTCAAGAGTTCATATCTATGATATGTGATATGTATATTGCACTGTGTGCCCACCACTCAAAGTCACATCATCTTCCATCACCTATATTTGACCTCCTTTGCCCCTTACTCCCCCACCTCATCAACAATACTGTTACCTATGTATACAAATTTCAGTTTTATATCCCGCGTATGAATGAAATCATGTGGCTCTTAGCTTTTTCTGACTACTTAGTTCACTTAGCATGACATTCTCAAGGTCCATCTATGTTGTCACAAAGGGCAGTATTTCATGTTTTCTGTGGCTGAGTAGTGTTCCTTGGCACGTATGTATCACATATTCTTTATTCAGTCATCTCTCAGAGGACACTTTGGTTATGTTCATGCCTTGCGATTTTGGAGGCTAGATACCCAGAGAAGGGGTCATGTGGTAACTCTATCCTTAATTTTTGGAGAAAACATCAGACTGTTTTCCATAGTGACTGCATCAGTTTACATTCCTACCAGCAGTGAATGAGAGTTTCTTTTTCTCCACAACCTCTCCAACGCTTGTTAGTACTGATCTTGTTGATACTAGCCATTCTAACAGGTGTGTTGGGGGGTGGTATCTTGTAGTTTTGATTTGCATTTTGCTTATGGCTAGTGAAGTTGACCATCTTTTCATATACCTGTTGGCCATTTGTATGTCTTCTTGGAAGAAGTGTCTCTTCAGGTGTTCTGCCCATCTTTTAATTGTGTTGTTCATTTGGTGTTGAGTCATTTGAGTTCTTTATATATTTTGGATATTAACCCCTTGTCAGAACTGTTGCTTGCAAGTATATTCTCCTTTTTGGTTTGTTGCCTTTTTGTTTCATTGTTGGTTTCTTTTGCCATGCGGAAGCATTTTAGTTTGATACAGTCCCATTCATTTATTTTTACCTTTACTTCCCTTGCCTTTGGGGTCAAATTCATAAAATCTTCTCTAAGACTAAGGTCCATAAGTTTACTACCTATGTTTTCCTCTATGTAATTTATTGTTTTATATCTTATATTTAGGTTTTTGATTCATTTTGAATTATCTTTTTACATGGGGACAAATTATATTCTGTGAGCTCAATTCTAATGTTGATAAATTCCTGTTTCTCTAAATAGCACAGTATCAAATTACTGTATCTTTATGGCTAGTGGCATGTCAAAAGCAGTGCCATCATTCTCTTGCTAATTAGATATGAAACAACTCAGATGTGTTTAGCATCTGCAGATACCTGCTTATCTCATGGGAAATTCTAGAACTAATAATTGGTTCAGCTTGGAACAGAGTATTCATATGGGCTAATGGTATAAATAGATGACAGGGGATATAAGCTTGCTAGCCTGACAGTGAAGCTATAAAGTTCTGAAATAAATTGAAATGGGAATGAATGTGACAAACCATAGACCTTAATGTTTCATCCCGTTCAACTCTAAATGCCCTGAAGTAAAAAGGTCTTGGTTGCATTGATATAGTTCAGTTGTACTAATGGACAGAATGTAAAGAGCACAGTTAATGAAGGAGAAATTGTAGCAGAGGGAAAAAATGACGACCAAGTAACATAAGCAGCTCTGAGTCCTAAAACTACTTCTTATCTTTTTTTAAAATTTTCTCTACCTTGAAAGAAATTTAAGTGGGGAAATAATAATCTAAGGTATATAATGACCTCTCTGCTTTAGAGAAAAATGAACACATAATGGAAAATGGTGACCTTGAAAAAAAGTGGAAAACCCATATAATAAAATGAAACCTTAGGCATTTGAACCTTTCACAGGATTAGATTCTAATCTGGCTTTATTATTTATTACATTTTTTAAATGGGTGAACTTAATTTTTAGAATTCTTCAAACCTGTGCACCCCATTCAAAGGGCATCAAGATTAATATTTTTGGTATCATTTCTAAGAAGCTTATAAGTATTCACAAAATCACCAATGTTCATTTTACTTGGCACTTTTCATCAAGGATTTAAACTCTCCTCTGCCTAGACTGGAGGCTGTAACTTCTCTCAGACTGTCTGGAAATGCCTATATTTAGCTTTCTATCAAGTATCTTCCTCTAATATCTTTCGTGCCCATATGGTATATTAACACCAAAAGGAAAAACCAGCCACCATCTCTGTGGAAACAAGCACAGATGTTTTGAAATACGCCTGCAAAAAGTACTCACCTATGAACAACCCTGTATTTTTTTTTAATTAATTCAAATATTTTGCTGTCAGCTCTTTCACTTTGAAGCCACAGATTGTTTTTCATTCTGAGATATACTTTCTTCTTAATAATAGAAACAGATACATCTCTTTGGTCCTACTGTCTCAAGATTCAGAAATAAGATTCCTCTTGAAAATCCCAAGATACAGAGTAATTCATCTGTAATCACCATTTAGTACTTTTTATCCTCTCAATAAAGGCCATGTCATAGTAATATGAGCACCATCACTCTTCTTTTGCTATATCAAGCATTTTCTTCTGGATGCATTTCTCTTATATGAGCCAAAACATACATTTCCATTGAATAAGTGTTCAGAATCTTACATAGCTCTGTTCTATCAATTACGCAAAAACCACCCAACATTTTTCTTACAGTCATCCAGTGTGCATGTCTTCCTCCAAATAGCACTGCAAACCAGAAGACCATAGACCTTTTATTTTTCTCTTTATTTTATTGCTTATGTAGATACAGTGTCTAAAATCTGACATGAGAAAAAATTTACCTGCCTCGATTCTACTTTGAGAACGGATTGCATTTTTTTCCTACCAGCTCGTAGCCTGTGTTAAAGAAATGTCAATCAAGCTATAAGAGAAGGAGACTGAATCTTAACACTGAAGGACATTACCATATACATTTATTTTATAGCATGAGAAAATTGTTTTAGAAGGGGTATAGTTTTATTAGAAATAGCAATATACAATAATGATTATTTTAAAAAGTTTACTGATACAATTTACATAAACTTAAATGAATTCAAGACCCCTAGATGTCACATGAATGGGGATAAAAAGAGCCTTAAAGATCATGTAGGTTAATGCAACAGGTAGTTTGAAGCTTAAATAACATTATTCTCTTTCTCAAATCGTGACTTCCTGGAGGACCCCGCAGTGGAAGGACAAACTGCTCACGCGTGGATGCGGAGAACACCCCATCATCCATTCTCACCCCCAGATGAGTTGAAACAAAAAATAAGAAAAGACAAAACTCAAACCATATTTCCCCTGTGTGGCTGGTTCCTGTGCTATGGAAAGCAAAACAAAACAAAACAAAGAAGCAAGGAAAAAATGGAAGACACAGTTCCAGGTCATGAATTTTGTCATGTGGTAGGGAAGTTGTAATCTAATCACATGAACCAGGCTCATAATACTTTTTTCTTGTTTTTTTATTGTTCTGTTACAGTTTTCCCATATTTTCCCCCGTTGCTTTCCCTTGCCCCACCCCCACTCCCACAGTCAGTCCCCACCCTGTTGTCCATGCCCGTGGGTCCTCTATACATGTTCCTTGACTTGCCCCTTCTTCTTTCCCTCGCTATCCCCCTCCCCCCATCCCCTGGGTCAGTTTTTTCTTTATTGCCATGTCCCTCATTCTAGTTTTGCTAAGTTAAACCTAATCACAATGCTTTTAAAGTAGAGATGTTTGTTATAAATTATAACCCATTATTTATATAATAATTCTTAAAATTCTTAGAATTTGGTATAATACCTAAATTCTTATTAGGTGAAAGGTCACAGGTCTTAAAGCAATCTTATAACTCAAATGATTATTTCACTAGATGAAATCTTATCTTCAAAGTGTATAAACAACAGTTTCAGTTTTTGGTGGGACAAAGTGCTGATGGGTCTTTATGGAGTCTTACTAATATATCCTGTATATAAGTCAAAACCCAGAGCTGGTGGTATTTAGGAAAGGTGAGACATAATGCCTTCTTGATGGAAATTTTACCCCACAATTTCAGTGCTGTCATGATCAAGAAATCTGCAAGTTGCTGCCTTCTGGGACATGGGAACTGTAAGCCATGCCTCTGGATTTGATTCCTTAACAAATGTCTAAAAATTCTAAAGACTGTTGTATGGCTATATCCCAGAATTTCTAAGAATTTAGCCCCCAACTTTCTGTGTACTAACCCCACACTGATTCAATGGCAAATGAAGCCTGACACTGAGAATTCTATGGGATCAGGCAAAGGTGAAAACTCTTTTTTTTTATTGTTGTTCAAGTACAGTTGTCTCCATTTTCCCCCACCACTATCCCCCACCCCACTCACCCCTACCTCCCACCCTCAATCCTTCCCCCATTTGGCTTTGTCCATGGGTCCTTTATGCATGTTTCTTGATGACCTTTCCCCTACTTTTCCCCTGTTATCCCCTTCACTCCTCCCTGCTGGTTACTGTCAGTTTGTTTTTTTATTTCAATGTTGCTGGTTATATTTTGCTCGCTTGTTTGTTTTGTTGATTAGGTTCCACTTATAGGTAAGATCATATGGTATCTGTCTTTCACCACCTGGTTTATTTCACTTAGCTTAATGTTCTCCAGTTCCGTCCATGCTGTAGCAAAGGGTAGGAGCTCCTTCTTTCTTTCTGCTGCATAGTAGTCCATTGTGTAAATGTACCACAGTTTTTTGATCCACTCCCGTTCGGATTTTAATCTTTTGAAATCTCCCTGTTTCTTGAAAAAAGGTTACAGGGTTAAACTACCATGTTACAAGGCAGATACAATTCACAATAAAGAGTTAACACTGTCACTTCTACCTAGTCACATCTTCTATCAAGAAGCTAACAATCACTGTGTACCCTAGATTTGGGGACTGATTTGAGGGGAGAAAATAGATCATGACTAGCTTGTAGTGTCTGAGTAGGTAGAAATCAGTGTCACCATGGACATGACAAGGAAGCTGGATGAGATTGCGGGGTGAAGGAGCTGTAAGATTAGGTTTCTTGTGAGAGAGGAAGCTCATTGGTAGCCAGTGTGGTGTGTTATGGTGGTGGGGCTGCAGAGAACATAATAGGCGAACCTTGTCTTTGACCCTGAATGTCAGTCAAGGAGCTGGGGTCCAGAGTGCTCTGAGGTCCTTCCAAGAAAGTTGTGACATGCAGTTGCATTGGTTGGGGGTTAGCATTGTCCACCAGACCAAACAGACGTTTTAGGGCATTCACAAAAAGGGTATACTGATTTATCTGAGGCTACAAGATCACCTCACAGGTGGAGAAATGGAAGTGACAAGCCACAATGTCCTGAGCTAAACAAAGATACTGAGTCTGAAGAGTTTAAATACCTGGCCCGCTCCCGTTCTTCCCTGTACTCTCCAGTCTGTTCAAGGCAGCAAGAGAGATTCTTTTGGTTTGTTGGTGGTTTCTTTTGCTGTGTTTCTTTTTAGTTGGTATATAGCCCTAATCATTTATTCTTGCTTTTACTTCCCTTGCATTTGGGATCAAATTCATAAAATCCTCTCTAAGACCAAGGTCATTAGGTTTGCTACGTAACTTGTTGTTTCAGGTCTTATATTTAGTCCTTTGATCCATTTTGAGTTAATTTTTGTACAAGGCAAAAAACAGTAGTCTAATTTCATTCTTTGGCATGTGGCTTTCCAATTTTCCCAGCACCATGTATTGAAGAGGGCTTCTTTTCTCCACTGTATGTTTTTGGCTCCTTTGTCAAAAATTATTTTGCCATATACACGTGAGTTTATTTCTGAGCTCTCAATTTTGGTACATATATACAACGATATACTACTCGACCATAAGAAAAGATGAAATACTGCCATTCGTGACAACATGGATTGATCCTGAGAATATCGTGCTAAGCAAAATAAGTCAGGCAGAAAAAGTCATGATTTCACTCCATATGTGGGACAAAACTGAAAGCAACAAATGAACAAATAAGGAAAACAAGCGAAAATTCAGACATAGACAACAGTATGGTGGTTACCAGAGGGGAGGGGATGAGGGAGGTTAGTAAAGGGTAAAGGGGATCGAATACATGGTAACAGAAGGAGATCTGACTTTGGGTGGTACGCACACGATGCGATATACACAGATGTGTATTTATAGAATGCACAATGTCACCCCAATAAACCTAACTTTAAAAAATAAAAAATAAAGAGCCTTTTAAAAGCTTAGATCTGATTACTCCTCTGCGTAAAACCAGCAATGACTCCTTGTTCGCTCAGAGTCATCAACTAAGTCCTTTTAGTGGTTCACATGACCTGGCTGTTGCCTCTTCCACACCTGGCGCAGCCCACTCCTGCCGCTTTTTCTGTTTCGCGTGACCAGTGAGCTTGTGCAGGGTTTTTCCTCTTTGCCTGGGCTGTTCTTCTCCCAGATATCTGCTGGCTACATCTGTCACCGTCTGCGTCTCTGTCCCAAAGGGCACCTTCTCAATCATGTCTAACCCACCCTCATGTTTTAAAATTGTAATCTGTATGCCCTCTATGCTTCCTGCACTTACCTCCTCTAGGTTCCCTTCTTCCTACCAGCTTACACCATCTTCATACAAAGCATGTAATTTGCATATTGTGCTCCTGGCTCTCCTCCCCTAGAAAAGAAGTTCCATGAAGCTAGAAATATCTGTCGTTTTGTTAGTGATGTATCTGCGGTACCTGGTGCTTAATAACAAAAGGGACATAAACAGAAGTTGAATGAATGGGCCCTGGCTGGTGGGGCTCAGTAGATTGAGCACCAGCCTATGAACCAAAGGGCCGTTGGTTTGATTCCTAGTCAGGGCACATGCCTGGGTTGGGGGCCAGATCCCCAGCTGCTAGTGTGCGAGAGGCAACCACACATTGATATTTATCTCCCTCCCTTTCTCTAAAAATAAATAAAATCTTTTTTAAAAAAGTTGAATGAATAAAATGGACGGAAGAGTGATACCCCAGTAGGTGAGTGGTGGCCACCAGATTTGTATCCCAGTTGCTTTCTTCCATTCTCTCATGAGATGTGGGCTCTGAGCTATGCCCCCCTGTGCTGGGGAGAAAAGCAAGCCAGAGCCTCAGCCTTTCCTGCTGCCCCCGAAAACAGCATTGGCTGCAAATTGAAAACACAAGCAAGTTTAAAGAATGAGACCTTTGTTCTTGTCAAAGAGTCTGTTTCCTTTACGAAGCTCCTATAGTCCTGTTCTTTCCCAGCATAGATTGTACTTGAGCCTTATCAATCAGAGGCGCTCCTCCCAGGCATCTCCATGAGCTAATGACATTGGTTCCAGACGCACTAATAAAACTGTCATCAGCTGAAACCTCCAAGCTGCTAGTCTGTGAGTGCCTTCCCCGCAGGGCCTGCTGGTCACTGAGCCGGCCTCCATGCGTTCCCACCGTGATGGTGTGGGTGTGGGGT
The DNA here is from genome assembly GCA_004026545.1 of Mormoops blainvillei. Taxonomy (NCBI): domain Eukaryota; kingdom Metazoa; phylum Chordata; class Mammalia; order Chiroptera; family Mormoopidae; genus Mormoops; species Mormoops blainvillei. Next base: position 158,727 of record PVJD01000667.1, read on the forward strand.
TGGGCAGTGGACTTCATTAGGCCATTAACATTCCACACCAGTTTTTTTTCAAACTAAGAAAAAAATCCACCCGAGAGGTACTATGTTGCTAATATGGAATATGGATCTTTTAAGACTTTCTCATTCCATTTCTGGAACACAGACATACTTATCATGCCTTAGCTGAGCGTGCTCTGGAAGGGGAACTTAGATGGCACTAGAAAGCACGCATCATTGGGATTAAGCTCCCTGAGGAATGCGAGGATGATTTTTATAATTCTGCCCAATTGTGAGCCTCTCTCTAGCAAGCCAGTGAGCCCAGGCTTGCCTGGCCTAAATGAGATTACTGGCTCACGACAGCTGAGACTCCCTTGCCAATGACATTTAAGCCACTTAAGTCATTTGGAGACACTTCAGCCGAGGTCCTCATCACTAGAGATGAACTTTCACCTAACAGAGAGATCTAGACCTTGGCATGTCTACATGCGAAGAACACAGTGAGTGGTCACCAGTCAAAGCAGCCCTGCCGAGTTCAGGCCGTGCAACAGGCAAGGGACCCCAGCCAGGATCCTTCCGCCGATTCACGAAGACCAGCCCTCAGCACCAGCTTTTCCGTTACACTTTCTAAATATTAACTTCGGGGGTCTACGCTGTGAAACTAAAATAGAGAAAACTGTGAAGAAGTGAGACTCACTGACAGTAAAGCTAGAAGGAAGGGCTGGCCTGCCCGCCTGCCCAGGCAGGACAGATTTTGCGTCCCCTCCAAAGCTTTACCCAAACTGACGGATCTCTCGGTTCCATTCCATTAGCCTCTGAAGTTTCATGCAGCAGAGATTTATGTAGGTTGGTGAGTACAACCGCATTGCAGAATGCAAGCACCTCCAGGTGGTTTAATGGGCTACAAGTCACTGACCCGTCATGCATTGATTTTAGGAGATGGCTTCGAATGCCTACGTGAGTTTGCCTGCATTGAGGGAGCAGAGTCGGGTTCGGTCGGAGAGGGATTCAAAGCGTGAAACACGTCGAGTTTCAGCAGAATTGAGTGGAATACGTGTTCCCAGCCCCAGGAAGGCTCTGCCTGCCCAGCAGTAGCAGTGGTACAGGATACCTGCAGGAGGTTTGCAGTCGAGAGAGTCAAGGCATATTCAACCTAGTAAGGGTCGATGGTCCGGCACGAGAAAAAGGTGAACCATCTTTTCCAAACGAGGAAAGAAGCTGTGCGTCCTTAGGCCTCGCGTGGAGTGGTCCTGTCCACATATTGGAAGATGGCCGCAGCGAACTCCTGATCTCTGGCACTGGCCCGGCCTGCCTGCCCGCCTCGCCACCCAGCCCTCTGTGCTTCAGTTATACCGCCTTTGCTTTTCTCTCTATAACGTCAAGTTCTGTGCCTTCAGGCTTGGGCCCCCAGAGCTCACCTCTCCTCAAGTTTCATTTCTGGCTTCAGGACCTTGGCCTGCTCTGTCCAGGTTTTGAATTTGCCTACGTCCTTGATTTGAACATACCGTGCTGGGAGACCCCCTGAGGCAAACTTCAGCCTCGTTGCCCCCTCCCCATGCCATCGGAACTTAACATTTCCCGATACCAAGCTAAGTCCCAGCCTTTCCCAGGCGACGGTAGAAAACCCTGCAAGTTTTCTTCGCAACTGTTTCTCTTTCTTCTTGCAGTTCTTGTTACGTGGCTCCTGCGTCTAGTTCTGTGAGTACCTTTCAGGCTTAAAAGGACTTTTGTGGTTTACTTGGCAACCAAGTGTTCATGTTTCTATGGGACAATGTATTCCAAGTAAAAATAACTGACTTAGAAGTCATTTTTCTGATAAACCTGGTTGTAAGTTGAAGGTTATCCGTATTCATTTCCTAGGGCTGCTCTAACAAAGTGCCACAAATTGGGTGGCTTGCGCAACAGAAATTAATTTTCTCTTCACTCTGAAGGCTAGAAGTCCAAGATCAAGGTGCTGGTAGATTAGTTCTTTCTGAAGGCTGTGAAGGAAGGGCCTGTCCCAGTCCTCTCTCCTTGATTTGCGTGGTGTTCTCACTGTGCCCACTGTGTCTATGTCCAAATTTCCCATTTTTATAAGGACACTAGTGACATTGGATTAGGGCCCATCTAATGACCTCACTTTGGCTTGATTGCCTCTGTAAGGACCCAGTCTCTAAAGAAGGTCACATTCTGAAGGTACTGTTAGAATTCCAGCATGACTTTTGGGAGGACTGAATTCAACCCATAACACAACCTGTTGATGATACAAATGTCTTCACTACAAATCAAGGATTTATCAATGAAAAATAAGAGCAATTTGTAGACGACAGCTATAGAATCTCCTTAACAATAACTTGCTGCTGTACCAATAGATCAGAATTTCTCTAATACTTATGTGTGAGAATGGATTTGATTCTGCATTTTTGTAGAAGCAAAGCTTGTGCAAGTAGCATGAATAAATATCCATAATTTTGCACCAAAATAATAGGATGACTTCTTCATCTTCTTTGACATCCTCTCATTTGGGGATTCTTTAGAATGTTTTCCAAGGTCTCAAAGAAAAATTCCTTTTAGGTTAGTACTCCCCAATCTGGCTGCACATTAGAATCACTTGAAAGAGAGTTTAATTAAACATGGGCAACCCAAGATTCTGAGGTAACTGGTCTGTGGTGGGGTGAGGCATCAGGATTTTTTTAAAAGGGTCCCCAGTTGATTTTATTGGACAGGCAGTACTGAGAGACAGCGTTCCAGCCTAAAACCGTGTAATCCTAAGCTTCAGTTATTGCGTAAAGGATCCAAAAATGATGTTTGTAATCTGCTCACAGCGTGTGAACATAGAAAGTGCAACGCATTTCCTCTGCCAATGGAGAAAACACCATCCTGGGCAGGGGAAAATGTCAGTGCTTTCAGGACGCGAGAGGTGGTACCCGGTGCTGACAAATTCTAGCAGAGGATGTTGGGGCAGATGTGCTTTTGATTAGACTGTGTTTTCTAATCATCGGGTGGAAATTGTGTTCAACAGACTGTGTCTGGCTGTATCAGAGGACAGAGTGGGACGTGGAATGAATATGTGAGAAGCCTGCCTCCAGGAAAGCCAGACATGCATGAGACTAATAGTCAACATCTGGGATAAATGTAAATAATTGTGAAACCATGCATGTGTGTATATATATATATATATATATATATATATATATATATAGGCATATATATATGCATCTGACACCATACGCAGTTATTGAAATGTTATTGACTATATTCCTTTAGACTTTTCAGGGGCAGTCACTCCATAAGGTAGATAAATGTCTAATCACTATGCTGTACACCTGAAACTACTGTAATATTGTAAACTGACTGTAATTGAAAAATAAACCTTAAAAATGTATTGAGGCACAGATCACGTCGTTGGGGAGCTTTTCCATTACTCCTGGTGAAACAACTACACAAGTACAATGTAAAGTAGAAGAGAAGGTATCACCTAGAGATATCCAAAGAAAAATGAAGGAACGGTCACAATGCTGAGAGAGAAAGAAGTACAGAGAAGAGGCTTCAGGGCCACCCACACCTACGCTTTTATCCTGCCAGTTTCAGCCATTTAGTATATATGTGGCCTTAATTAAGGCAATTAACCTGTACCTGACCTCAGTTTTCACATGAGGATGAGGAAACCAACCTCAACACGCTGTTGTAAGGGTCAGTGATCACGGATGAGACGTGCGTATTACAGTCGATGGGCACTTTGGAAATGGTAACTTTTGGGTGAACACAGCAAAAGGAGACTAGCATGAAGTGCGTGTGACTGATTTATTATTCAAATAGGGACATTTTCATTATAAAAGGAGATGCTTTAATAATTATGCTGCAATAATAAGCTAATTTGGAAGGTCCTGGACAGCCAAGATACACAGCCACTGTATAAATGGCACTGATAGGGACTGCTGCCCGGCATCATTTATCAGGGATTAAGGGCATAGGATTGAAATCAGACTGCCTAGGTTCAAATCTGACATATGTCACTCAGTAGCTATGTAATCTTGAGTCAGTTAGTTAAATAGATTGAATGTCAGTTCCCTCAATTACAAAATGGGGATGAAAATGGTACCACTTCATAAATACATATGCACATTAAATGTAGAATATTTGTAATGTCCTCAAGATGACACTAAAAGGTACAATAAGTAATCAGGAAATTTTTAGTCAATGTTATTAACTACCAGGAATGGTGAAAGATTTACAGTCAGACCTAGGAGAAGCAGAAGAAAATGGAAGTCTGTGGTTGCAAAAGAAATAAAAGATCCAGTTCACCAGATGTGGAAACGAGCAGAGCGGTGGTGGCTGACGAGAGAATAATATCCTAGTGTAATGGGATCTAAAGACTGATTGTGAACATTTGCAGAATGAGTGAGCAGGAAAGACATGAAATCGTTGCCTGTAGACGGGTCATCCTAAAATTGCGGCAGTAAAAAAATAGAAGCCAGATGGTTGGAAACTGAAGGGGAAAATAGAATTGAGGAAAGGGAGTGGAATCTCCTAGGTCTTCTTAGAGACCAAGGGAAAGGTATGAATGGAGGGGCTGGGCGGGAAGTCCCGGGGAGAAGAGCGGTAATTAATGATCGGAGTTCTTGAGGAAAGGAAGAATCAAGGTCAAACAGATGGGATCCAATCTTAGAAGGATGGGAGAAACTGCCCTTATGTCTCCTTGCTGGATTTTCTGTTACTGGAGTGAGTAAGAAAAGGTGAGAACACAGAGACGTGTGCATGAGGAAGTCTTCCTCCCATGGTTCTTGATCCTCTGCTGCTCTCCTTGGAGGTAGGGAATGTCTCTCCATACCCAACCCGACTGTTCTCTGCTCTTTCTGCCCAAGCAATTTTGCACAGCCTACTCAATTTCCGTCACCCTTAATAGACACATAGATGAATAATTAAAAGAAACAAACTCCCTCAAGTTCCAGATCTTTTAGCTGTCATCTAGCCACCCTCCTCTTTTCAGTCAACTTTCACCACTTGGCCACTCCCCATTTATTTCCAAACCTGTGGCCACCTGGCTTCTGCCTCCCTCCACTCCCCCATGTGTTTGGGTAATCCACATGGTGGGAGATCCGCCATCAGGTTGTCATTTGGAAGTGAATGGGGGCTTTCCAGTGCTTAGTTTTGCTAGATCCTCCAGCGGCATGAGCTCTCAACTCCCTCCTAGAAGCCTCCGCACCTTGCTCTCTTGGGTGCTCTTCTGCGTCCCCGACTTCCCTCTTTTTTACAGGCGCTCTTATTCTAACCCTATCTTCAACCCACTCTGTCTTCAGCCCACTCTGATTCTCACTCTCAGCGGTGCCCTGGACGATGTCATTCGCTCTAATATTTTCAACTTCTCTCCTGTTATGTTAATGATTCTCAAACCTCCAAGTGTATCCAGAGTTTCAAACTTTTATACCTGACTCCATGCTTAAGGAAGATTCTGGGATTTCATACAGGTACCTGAAACTCAGTATCTATAAAATGTGGCTCATCCTCAAATCTCTCTTTACCTGCCCAAGTGCCCGTAAACCCTGCTTACCGAAAGTCTGAGCATAGTTTCTGCAGTCAGAGTGGCCTGGTTTGAATTCCAGCTCCATGAGGTCCCACCTGTGTGACAGGATGAAGCTAGTTAACATTTCTGTACCTCTCATTTTTTTCTGAAAATGAAAATAATAAATTTTATCCTCTTTGATGTTGTGAGGATGAAGAGGAAAAAATGGTCACGTCGAAGAATGCCTGGTATATAGTGGTCAATTAATGATCTCTAGCATTCCTATTTCAGCATGACTCTCCCTTTTTATTGGGGCTCTACTGCCCACCCACTAACAGAAGCTAAAAGCCTGGGGGAATGTTTCTGATTCTGCTTCCTCACTTTCTGTATCTAATCAATAACTAATTCCCCCTGACTTTACCATCCAAGCATTTCTTATTTTGCACTCTCTTTTCATTTCTGACTCTATTCCCTTAATTTAAGCCTTCATCAAATATTTCCCGGATGACTTATAGTCTCCCAACAGGCCTCCTGGAGTCCAGATGTGTCCCCCTCAAATACACTTTAGACCCAGCCTCTAGCACAACTAACTTAAAAGTCAAATATGACACTGTCACACTCACGTTTTAAACCCGTAGATGGCTCCCATGCTGTCTATGTAAGTAAGTTCAACCCTCAGCATGGAGTAGGGACCAGGAATTTGATGGCAAATCCCTGGTGTACGTGTAGGAAAGCCGTGGAGTCTGAGACCTGAATAAACCACACAGCTAAAACAAGGCTGATTTGGCTGGAACATCCAAAGAAAAGAGTCTGATGGTTGATGTGGAAAATACAAAGAGCAACAGCCCCTTCTTTCCGCACTTTCTTCCTTGTAATTTCATGCCCCCACCTCACACACTACATGAAATAGAAACAGTGGAAGATGATCACTCTCAACTGTTAGTGAAACGGGGAGTAATGCTGTCATGGCAGGTTTTAACTAAGGGAAAAAAGAGAAAAAAGGTTAAAACAAACAAACCAACAACTAAAAAAAGCACTGGAAATATAGGAAAGTTCACACTAGAAAACAAAAAGACATGGCTGAGTGAGGTCATTAGAAAAATAAATAATGATCATTTTTGGCCTCAGAAAAACTTTTCAATGTAAGATTTATATACATTATATATAATATGAACATAAATCTGAGGAAAAATCATAGTAGATAATTTTTAAAAAGAGTTTTCAAGCACAGAGCTGTGGTATCTAATCATTGATTTTAAAATGTTATTAGAACAGAATAAGACTTGGGTTAAAACACCTTAATGTAGATCAAAATAACATGTTGGAGACCAAGATACGAGAGGAGGAAAAGGAGCTGGCTGACAGTTTTAGTTGGATAATTAATGAGTACCTAAGACAATACTGTCTCAAGATTCATGCCCTCACAGTAGTGTAATGTCTGGTTTTAAAAACTCATATCTCAGTCAGGTTCAGGTTGAAAGTTTATGATCTTCAGATACTGTTACGTGTTCTGGGGTGGGAGCTGAGGACACAGAGTGCTTTGGATACTGCCAAAGTTATGAGTCAAGCTCAAAATTGGGAACATATCATGCTGGTGTGTGAATGACAATGAGAGGAGACCACATAGGAGAGGCTGGGGTTGTGTGAGGAATGAGACAAACAGGAAAGGTCAAGGGATGGGCACGCAGAGGTCTAGGTGTCAGGCGGCAGTGCTTCAGGAAGCCGGCAGGGGCAGCAAAGAGACAGAGGTGTTGCTCCTGACTCAGGCAGCCAGGAGGTTTATAGGGTTGATGACGCAAATAGCACGAATGGAGCTCTAATGCTAGCATATAGTATGTTGCTACTTTTTTTTTCATATTTATGCTACTTTATATCTCTATGAAGTGAATCTGTGGGCATTCACTTCATCGAGAAGCCAATCAAAGGCCTGCCAATGAACCCTATTTCAAGGAGAACAAAAGGTAGAAATCGTCTCATGGAACATTGATTAAGGGGAGAGCAAGGTGCTTTTGACCGCAAGTAACAATAAGCCCAGATACAGTTGGTTGCAGAACTAGTGTGCTTAGCAATATGATGACGTCGTCAAGGACCCAGTTCCTTTCCACATTTCCATTCTGCTGTCTGTGCTTCATTGGCTATCATCGCCCAACTTGCCCCTTCATGGTCATAACTGGCCGCCACACCTTCAGATATCCCACCTTTAGACCACTGTCCATACACAGCCTTGCAGAGAGTCAGAAAAGCACGGGAACCAATTCTTACGACATCTTTTTGTAATATTAAAATGAAAGACTTTGAGTAGACTTTTGCCTACATCTTGTTGAGTAGAATTTTTGTCGCGTGCCTATTCCTGTACTGGTTATGGGTGAAGGACATGAAATCACCGTGACGGGACTCTACTAGCTGCCACCCGCCAGCTGGAGTTTGGGAATAAGCCTCTTTCCTGAGTGCATGAGCGGGGCTAGAAGTGGGAGGGGGACGACCATCGCGCTGGCTGTGTTCGTCTACGAAGGGTTCCACTGTCCTTTGAAATGGCAACATTGGGGAAAAGAGTCACATCTAAATTAAAATGCTCCAAATAACTACTCTCCCTCATTGTTGTAAGATTTGACAATAGTTGCTATTTCATTCAAGCAGGGGTTGGGGAAAGTTGACCTGGCATGCCCTGCCACTCCAATTGGAATTCACAGCAACAAACTGAGGGAGGAGCAGGCCCCTGGACACTGACTCCATTACTAAAACATGTCAACAGACTTTTTTCTAAACTATGAAGGCAGGTGTTCCGAAGTGAATGTGCATCCAGGCATATCTCTGTAAACCAAGGCTGGGAAGGCTCTCACCTAAACTACCCAATGGGCCTGCTTAGGAGGAAAGGCCCTCCAGGTAGGGTGAGATAACTGCAAGGTGATCGCAGAATGTAAAGCTAAGAATCCATCATTTGTATAAACACTTTTAAAGTGAGCTCGGACAGAGTCAAATGCTAATGATGGCCTAGAGGAAAATTTTAATTCCCTGAAAGACTTGAACAATGGCACTGTATTTTTGGTAATCTCAAAATTAATGGGGAACAAAAAACTGTAACTTGGCTATAAACTTCTAAATTATCCCTGTCTTGCAAAATATATTGTAGTGGAAGTTATTTACCCCAACGTTATTTGAAGTTTACTGGATATAAGTCTCCAGCATTGTTGACACAGATATTAAGCTGATTGTTTTTTGATTCCAGGGGGGTGAGAGTGGGGAGTGTGGGGTCTGTCTCCTAAACATCAAATATCACCCCCCCCAAAAAACCCCTATAAACCCTTGATAGATTGATTAATGGTGTTGATTAGTGGAATGCTAGTTGCTCGAAGTTTGACTTTAGACCATTCTTTAGTTTCCACTCCATCCATGACGCCACTCTGTTACACCAGGATGAACTCACTCCCAGGGACCCATGCGGATCCCAAGGCGCACAGAGATGGTCCAAGCGCTTCCTGTGGTTTTATAACTTGCGTTTGACTAGCTGCGCTTTCACAGAAGCTGTCTGCGTCCAGCAGGGCAAACCTCAACTTCCCCATTTTATAAACGAGCAAACAGAGCCTTGGATTTAAATACATTTCCAAAAATCTCCCAGCTACTAAGTGGTAAAATTGAGGTTTAAGCCCAGGTATTTTATCTCTAAATAAAGAATTATTTCCACTCCTGGTAGAAAAAATTGATTTATACTGTCCAAGCCCAATGTTAGATGTTAGATTGAAATTCCTATAACCACTCTCAAACTTGTAAGAGCATGAGCAGGAGTTCTTCAGAATGCAGAAGTGCTGTGGTAATAAGCTGTCACTTTTCTCTTTCCTAAAGCGTGGGAGAATTCCTACAGGAGAAATCAAGGAGGCACTTAACTGAAGTGTTGTCTCCCATCACCTCCCACTGCTTTCATGGTAAGAGCTAGATGTTGGACAGTGTGTTGTGTAAAGCACATGGAATTCGGAAATACAGCAGCAGACTTGCACAGGATTCAGAGCTCAGCTTTGTAACCACTGCAAATCCCCCAACCCTACCTCCCCAGCTGGCTTTGCCCCATGCTACCCCTGCCACTGACCTAAATACTCTGCAGTTTCATCCTCACAAAATTCAGCTAATCATAAACTAACCCGTTGTGCTTTGGTTTACAACACTCAGCAACTGTAGTTTGCATATGAACACAAAGGAATTAAAGCAATTAGGCTAGCCTCTAGCTGCAGGAAAAAAGTCATCTGCTAGAAATTCCCAACAAATCTACTGACCTACGTGTATTTGTGGCTCACCCTTTCTTCCTTCTCTGTGGAACCAGTGCAAAAGCTGTCGTTTTATTTTTTAATGCTTATCCTTTTAAGTTTCCAACTCTATCTCCCTCTTCCTTCTGAGACACTTCTTTGGCATCACCTTTTCTTTGTATATATGGGTCCTTTCCTTTAATAAACATTTTTACACATGGTCCTTCTCAACCCTCTCCATCTCTCCTCTCCATGACTTCCTTGGCTAACCCCCTTCCCTCTCTCCTCTCTACCACGGCCAGATCAAGGAACCATCTGTGCCGAGTGTGTTTCTACTTTAATTTCTACAGCTCAATCCCCCACCGGCTGCCTGCCAGTTTTTGCACTTCCCCACCGAAACTAACCTTACCACTTACCATCCAAACTGGGATATTGTTTTGAGAATGAAATCTACTCTATTAATAATGATACCTTTAAGGCATAACTCAGGACCTTCCTGGGTAAACTGGTACTTAAGGGAGTTTGACAAATAGGCGGCACCTCTCAGTTCTTATCTGACTAGATTATTTGGGTGTATCGTACGCTTGACCCTCTTTTTCTTCAAAACATTCTTTCCTACTGCCAGCGACAATATCCCTCTGGGTTTCCCATGTCCTTCTGGTTGTTATCATTATTTTGGGGCTCCTACTCTTCCAAGCTGTGAAGTACTGTGTTTCTCTGGGTTTGTGCTAAGTCTTCTCACTCTCTGCCCCTGCCAGGAATGACATGCGGTCCCATGATTGAAGTTGCCATCTAAAGCACTGATTCACAAATTCACCACCGAAGCTCAGAGGTCTCTTTTGACAGTCAAGCCCCTCTTTTGATAGCCTATAGTGTACGTCAACCCTTCTTTTGGCTTCCCCACAAGTATCAGAAATTTAACATGCCAACGTCTCAGCCATCTTTCCCTCGAAAATTACTCCTCCTTCTCCGCGTTCTCTCTGGGTCTCCCAGCTAACCCATTGCCCAGGTCACAGGACTGGCGATTACGCCTCACCCCTTGGTCTTCACACCCGGCAGACCCATCACCAGCCAAGCCTGCATTCCGTAACTCAGTGTCTCAGACGTCCTCGGTTCCCTTTCCCTCTGGGCCACTTCTCCAATTCGGGCCAGCGTCATTTGGCACTTGGACTTCCGTGAGAGCCTCTCACTCCAAGTTTGGCTTCCTTTGATCAGAGTTCCTTACAGCAGTTGAAACTGGTATCTCACATACCAACCTAACACAGATACTCTTCTGCGTAAACTACTTCAGGGGCTCCCTGTTCCTCTCAGGAGGGAGTCCCTGCATGATACGATTTTCTTCCACTTTCCGGGCCTCCACTTTGCTTTAACTTAGCTTGTCATTACTAAGTGTTTTTAGTTCCTTAAACGTTCTATGCTCTCTCACAACAGATTTCTCACATAAGCTTTTCCCTAGGTTTGAATCATTCTCCTGTGTTCCCTACCAGCTTTCATTTATCTGCATTTTAGCCTAACTGTTACTTATTCCAAAGCCTTCCTAATTCCAATAAACTGGTATTAAATGTTTCTTTTACGGAAACTCAGAACACCCTAACATGGGAATCATCACATTATAACGCAATTGCCTGTTTATTGCTCTTTCTCCCCAGTTAGAAATGTAAACATGAGATTTGAGAATATAGTAATAATTCTGATCATATAATTATTAATATAATAGTATGTATAATACATAATATTACACATTGTAATTATATATAATATCCCTTGGCTGTAATAGAGAACCTGGGATAAAAGCATTTCAGCTGATCCCTGAAGGACTGGTAGACGTTGACACTGCAAGACAGGCAGGAGAGACATTCTGAGGGAAAGGAGAGCACGTAGCAATGCACAGGGACAGAAGATTTGGGGACACAAATAAGAGGCTGTGAAGAGTGTATTTTGACGAGAATAGTAAGTAGGCTAAACTGCAGGAGGAAGCACCCAGTCAGAAACCCAGTGGAGCAATGGGGGTGCGAAGGGCCTACATTTTTTACAAGATTCTGAATATTCCATGGGACCTTGAAAAACACACGACCGTTATGATAGGCAAGACAAGCCATTCTGACGGATCTCCTGAACATGCCAATGAAAATAAATCAATAGACAAAACAGCCGAATCCTTTTTTTTTTTTTCCTGTGGTTCTTTCCTGGTTGACAGCTTGACACACTAATAGAAACTCAGAAAGGACAGCCTGTGTCAGATAGCAAGTACTTGGTGACTATTGGCGCCCCTTTTTTTCTATCAGCAAAAGGCCAATGAAGTATTTTTGTTTTCCAAAATGCAAGTACGGTGTTAGAAATTCATGGACAGGCAGGTCTAGGTGGTGGGTAATGTATTTTGATAGCTGGTTTGCAAAGACTTGGGCATGAATCGTACTATGGTGGGTTTCTTCGGGTGTACAGCCATCTTCCTTCTCAGGATTAAACTGAAACTTGAACGTGGAAGGCACACAAGTTAAATAAATTTATTTCTATTAGTTAATTACATTCTTAACAAATAGAAACAAATTACTCTTTTCAAGTCACTGAAAAAAATTCTAAAATAGCTTCCTTTTTAGATAAAGTGTTTTTACTAGAAAAAAGGAAATCACCAAAGAGTAGAAAAGAGAAAATAATCACTTAAAGTTCTTTCTTAAAGGAAAAAGAAAAAACAAAAAACAAACATGCTTGGCACGTGCCAGGGACTTGATACACTTCTACTGAAGCAGTAAATGAAAATCATGATGGATCTCAGGTGTCAGAGACGTGGTGAGGAAAGGTTTGGGTTTCCTGGTGCTTCTGAAATTGCATTGTACACGGGAAAGCTGTGCACCAAAATCACCAATTATCCCAACCCCCAGCCCAATCCCATCCCTTCCGAAAGGGCAAAACTTCACTTCCAAAGAGTGAGAAGGACAAGACAGACCCATCATGACTCTCAGAAAATTTCCCCTCCCATAATTTCCAAATGGAGGCCCACATCCAATGTGTCTGTCTTCATCATATTGTATTTTAAAAAAACTGAAGTAGAATAAAATAGAAAATCCAAATCCAAATCTCTTATTAGAAGGCTCAACATTGCTCTGTAAATCTTAGTTTCAGTCACAGGTGTGTTTGTATCCATGTGTGTGTGTGTGTGTGTGTCTGTGTGTGGTTTTACTGGGCCATACTTCAAAATGCAATGTCAAACACATTCCTTTCAGTCAGTCATAGTCAAAGTGCTTGAGGGTCCCTGTGCCTGCCCAACCAGCCCCATGCTCTGCTTCGGATCCAGCAGGCTGTGTTGCTGCCTGAACTTCCCACCTCCGTGGAAGCATTCCTGACCGGTGTCACTGTCCCCTAGCACAGGCGATGAGCACTGGTTCGCTGCGTAGCCCTCCTGTCACTGTGTGCCTGAGCTGCCAGGAGCCAGTGTGCTCTCTGTCTCTCCCTCCTGTGTCCTAATCCAATAATTTTCAGCCTTTCAGTGAAAATGTGTGCAGACGGCCAGTCCTTGCCTTACGAGGGCGGGTTGCCATGGGGCATTACTCTTTGAAACTTTTGAGCTTAAACAGGCCCTAGATAAAGTGCCTAGACTGCATCTCTGCCTGCTGCCTGCTGCCTGCTGTTCTCCTCCTCGCTTCTGCCATCCGTCCACTGGCTGCCTTTGCATGGACTTCGTTACTCCATTTCCAAAGGCAACTTGGCCTTGAAGATCGTACTGGCACAGCCATGCAAGCTTTCACAGTCATAAGGAAGAAAAGCACAAATTACTAAAGGGAAAACATTTTTTAAACACTTAAGAATTTGAAGCTCGGGTAGAACTTGCTTTATGACATAATGGCATATGACATAATGACATATGATGTAATGGCGCAGAGTCCCATTCTCCCAATGATGGAGGGTTCCATTTGTTTCCTGATAAGTAAGTAAAGAAATTCGATCTTTATTTGGTATCACAGCCCAGTGCTGAGTGGCCACCTGCTCTTTGTTCCCCTGAGTTTACCCTTCAGGGGTGCCTGGCGCATGGCCAGCGGGCCGCATGTGGCCCAGGATGCCTGTGAATGCGGCCCAACACAAAATTTTAAATTTACTTAAAACATTTTGAGATTATTTTTGTTTTCGTGAGTGTTTGTGTATTTAATGCGTGGCCCAAGACAACTCTTCCTCTTCCAGTGTGGCCCAGAGATGCCAGAACGTTGGACGCCCCAGCTCGGCCCTTTAGGGTGCTCTGCCCGGCACGCTGGTGCTGACCCAGTCGTGACCGCCTCTGAGCTGCTCTGGCCAAGCCCCTTTCCAGGCGGAGGTGCATCTTTGTGAAACGGCCCCTGCGCCTGTCTGCTGGGGTGATAGTCGTACCGCCTGACTATCTTCCTCCGTCTTATTCTGTTCTGGCGATTATAACACGACACCATGGAGAAGGTATCATAGAAACAACAGAAATTTATTTCTCCCAATTCTGGAGGCTGCAAGTCTAAGGTCAGGGTGCCGGCATGGTCCCTACTTGCAGGTCACGCACTTCTCCTGGCACCCTCACATGGTGGGAGGGACAAGGGATCTCTCGGGGCCTCATTCATGAGAGCACTGGTCATCTTCCTAAGGCCCCAGCTCCAAATGCAATCGCCTTGGGGGCGAAGTTTCAGCATTTGCATTTGAGGACGGGGACACATCCAGACTATAGCGCCCTTTCTCTTGGGTTCTTTTGGCTGTGAAAGCAGAAGAAAGCCAGTTGGTTCACCAGGAAGTGGCAGTCACCAAGGAGCTACAGATCCCTCCTTCAGCCCTTTCAGACCAAGAGCACCATTTGCGAGTGGGAATGAACACTACAGACAATGGAAATAAGTAAAAGCAAGAGTCACAGAAGCTGCAATGGTGACAGACCATGTGAGGTGACTCGCCTAAGATCTAGAGAATGACGGTGACTGTGCTCAAGCCTGGATCTTCACCCATAGTCACCACATGCTCATCTCTTTGCATTCTAGCAATCACATCAGAATAGTGCTTTATGGTTTGCAAACAATACTAACATATATTATTTATTTCACCCACTCAGCAACACCAGGGAGCAACTTGAGGATAGTTTTACCCAGGTTTTACAAACTAGAGTCAGAATCTGGAATCAGAGGGACTGAACAGGCCCCAGTGTCACAAAGCCCATTGATTTCAAAGCCGAAATGCAAATGAGAAGCTGTGCAAAGTGAAATGCCTTGCAAAATACCCAGGGAGCAAGAGTGCCAGAGTCATTAGGATTGCATTCAAATACAGGACATGTTGACTGAAAAATCAGGAATAGCCGAAATGGGCTAGGAAAAGGGGAACCTCCCTTAGCACTGACCCCTGGATGGGGGGCAGGCTGAAGAACAGATTCGGGCTGTGTAAAGGGCAAGGCGGATGACGAATGAGCCACGTGCAGAAGAGAAGGCATGCCAGGTTAGCCGTCGCTCAGGTAATAAAATGCTTCAATTATTCAATGTCAGTCTGGATTTCCCTCTACATCCCACGGCAGCCTGGTAACAGAAGCCTTTCAAATCAATCCAGCTCTCCTGAAGATCTGTCACTGTCTCATTACAGGTGGCTGAAACCGCAGTCCTCCTGCTTCTGTGCGGTCAGTGCTAATGAGCTCAAGCTTCAGCCCCCTCCCGGGTTCAACCTCATTCAGAAGCTGTTATACTTAGAGAATCTCTGGATCCCCAAGCTGCCCACTGGAGGGTCTGCACCACGTACCTGAAGCTGAGTCCTCACCCAGCACAAGAGACATTCTGCAACCACGGTGTCAAGGAATAATCGCCCGGGTTCATGGTTTCTAAATCCATTAGAAGCAAAGCTCCTTCTGGGAGTGGACGTGTGGAAGGAAGAGGCAGGGGCTGGCTGTGTATGTGCTCTGTGTGCGTGGCTTTAACGCCATCGAACATTTTTAGTTCTGGGTGCTCATTGCTTTGAGAAAAATGTAAAATTAACTTTAGAAATTAAAAAACAAGAGGAGTAGAGGGCAAGCGAAAGGTGAGGTTAGTGAAAGTATTAATCACAGAGCAGCGCTGGAGAGCAAGTTCGTGCTGGCCCAAGTGCAAACCTCGGGAGCTGTCTGTAGGGCTGCAGTCTTGAAGGAGAGGGGTGCGGACACAAAGGACTTCATCTTCTTGTGGGCAGAGCGTGGGAAAAGAGCATCTTATCAGAATGTAAAAAAAAACCAAACCCTGCAGTTTTGATTCCTTGTTCACTCAGTCACTCGTCCAATCATTAGTTTACTCAATGAACTAATATTTATTGAATGCCTAGCATGTGCAGGCACATCTGTATGGGGGACAAGAGAGACAGAGTCCCCACTCCAGTGAAGCTGACTTTCTAATGGGAGAGATAACTAACAAATAAGTACACAGAGAAGCAATAAGGGGATGATGGGATGGGGTGCAGGGCGGAGGGGATAAACGTGGGGGGAATGGGACAGTGGTAATAGCATACTCAATAAAATATACAAAAAAAAAATTCAGTGAACCTTGTCATCTCAGAATAAACGTAATGTTAATCTATTAAAAATAAATAAATAAATAAATAAATAAACAATATGATATGAACCAGTAAGGACAATGAAAACAATTAGGCCCAGTAAGGAATTTTGTCTGGAGAAGGCCTCCTAACGGGGTCAGAATGGTGTGGGAGGCAGAGTTGCAAATGGCCCAAGACACCCACCTCTGGATACACACACCCTAGATCACCTCCCCGCCTTGAGTGCTGCTGGGACTTACGAGAATAATGGGGTTTCATTGCTGAGATTACGTTATACTAAATGGCAAAATGGATCTTCGACATATCATTAAGATCCTTAACCAGTTGACTTTGACTAAATCAAAAGGCGGGTTTTCCTGGATGAACTTGACCTAATCAGGTGAACCCTGGAAAAGGATCCAGGCCTTCCCAGAAGTCAGAACTTCTCTCCTGCTGACCCAAAAGGAAGCAGGCAGCCATGGTGTCTGCCAATTGGGGGTTGGGGGGCTGAATTAACTAGGACCTGACAGTGGCCTCTAGTTGTGGAGAGCTACCTGGGTTGGCAGACTGTTAAAAAGGAGGGAGGCGAGGCTCCATTCTACCACCATGAGAATGCGAAAGTCTTGAGAGAGGATGCTCATCTCCAAATGAGGACACGGCCAGCTGACTCCTTGATTTCAGCCTTGGCAGACCCTGAGTGCCGAGCCCAATTATGCTGTGCCCGGGTTTTGGACCTAAAGAAACTGGGGTTCTACATGGGTATTATTTTAAGCCACAGCATCGGGATAACTTGTTATGAAGTGATTGAAAACGAATACGGCATTGTATTAGCAGTAACCAATTTCGCTTTCCCAAAAGGCAAGCCAAACAACTTAACACTCCCTGCCAAATCCCACCCCTCCAAGCTTTCAGAATTTCGCTTTCAAGAGAAAAGGCAGGGCAGGCAGAGCAACCAGGAGCTCCGATGGCTTACGCTTTCTGTCACTGCATTGGAGGACACCAGGTGGTCAGAAGATGGGGCTTCCTTGGCACAGTGGCCTCCTCTAGTGGGAGAAGCATGAGCTCGCACTTCTGGGGGCTGGGCTGGCTGTCAAACGCAGAAGCACAATAATGTCATGGAGACACTAGCTCCTGACTGGAAGAGGAGGTGTGTTGGCTTCCTTTGTCTCAAAGCCTCTTAGTCTAATGCTGTTTTATGGTTCTTTATGACAGCCCATTACCCCCCAAACAGGGAGGACAGCAGAAAATGAATATTTTATGGCCCCCATACAGTGGGCATGGCCTGAAGTAAAAATAAATGTTCTATGACATTCGTCTTTATAAATGCATTCTCTCTAGCCATGAAAGGGATCCAACAGTTTATCTTTTCACATGCCTCTCAGCTATAATGATAGTAAATAATTGTGGTCACAGTTTTAGATGGCCCTTGTGCTGGGAAAAATTTTGCTCAGGTAGTAACAATTTTCTCTTATGCAAAGAAGTATTATGAGCACACTGGAGGGGGATCTGCTTTATTTCAATATTCTTGTTAGATTTTCCTCTGTCAGATAAGGACTTAATTTTCTTAAGGGATGACTTAGGATTTTCTGTAGAATAATGACTTTTAGAGCCTCTCTAGCTCAGAAAAAGATAGAAAACAATCAGTTAAGTGTTTCAAACATTAAAAATTTATTTTCCTGCAAATGAGTTACGAATGACATCGAGAGAACGTAAATGACACTGTGGTGACACCAGTGACTAACTGGGAATGGCATTGAGAGGATTTCCCAGAATGGTGGTAAAACAAAGAAAAATAGAGCAGTAAAGTCAAGGGAGAAAACGCAATATCCAAAAGGCTTTCACATCGCAGGATGCGGGGAAGTTTCGGATGGGACAGATTTTGATTTTTTTATCCTATGTCTGATGACCTTACTGAAATCTCCTATACATTGTATTAATTTTTACTTGTTGATCTTGTATTTTCTCGTTGGAAATATGAATCATTTTTATTAACTTTTTAACATAATTTAAAATGATCCACCACTCTTCTTTGTTGAAACATTCTCTTTTCTCCCCTTTCCCTCCGTATTGTCACTCCCCCCTCACCCGCATCTTTGGTTACTCATTCTCAATGATCTCTTCCAGCCCTTCCTCTCCTAGTAAGTCACTCAATTTTGAAGTTGCCAAGGACCCGTCTCTGAGGACATCTGCTGCTTCCTTCCCTTCTTTCTGTTCCCCCTGAGCTTCATCCCTCCCTTCATGTCAATCACCACTTCCATTAGGAGAGTAGTTGCGATATAACGTTGCCTCTCAGATGCGTCCTGATTCCTAGGGCAGAAAGAAAGAAAGCAGAAGGGCATGGGGGCAGAAGAGCAATGCATGTGTCAGGAAAGCAGAGACCTTCCCTGCTGTTCCTAAAAATCTCCCTTTTAGGTCTCATTAGAGCAAACTCAGTCCTGTGGTTAACCCGAAACGATATTAAGTCTGAGAAGGTGTGCATTTGCAGTGGGGCGTATTATTTCTTTTCACTAAATTAGGGTCCTATTAGCAATGTGGAAGGGTGACTAAATATCGGGTAGACAGTGACTCCAAATCTGTCTCTTCGGACTTGATCTGATTTTGGAAATCCAAACCAGTATATACCAAATGGCTATTGAAGATGTTCAGTTAAAGATCTTTGAACATCTCAGAATGAGCCAGTTCAAAGTGATATTGCCTATTCAACATTTTCTGCCTTTCATGCTTCCAGTGTCAGGAACTGTTTTGTGAACTGTCTGATAGAGAAAACATTAGCATCATCTTCACGTCTCCTCTCGTCAGCTTCCTCCAGCCAAAAATTACCAAGTCCTGTTTCGCCCTGAGTATGAGCCCTTCTCTCAAACCCTACTCCCTCCTCCCTACCCCAGGCTACTACCCTCTCTTGCCTAAAATATTGTGATAGTCTCCTAACTAATGTCTTTTCATCAATTTTTCCCATCTCTAATATCCTTTTTTATACTTTTACTTTCAATAATTTTTAAAAGTGTGAACTTGATCTTAACCCTTCTCTGGTTAAAGTCAATCAATAGCTTGCCAAATCCTTAATGTAGCTGAAAACTCTGATCTAACCTGGCCCTTCCTTTCCTTTCCAAACTCTTATGACCCTATGACTTAATTCCTCTGCTTGAACTGTATCAGACTTTTCTCCATTTTTGGAACATTATATAAAGTGTTTTATTAGTAAACTAGTTATTGTAAGAATTCAGGATATATATTTTATAACCAATAACTATACCTGTTGCTACTGGTAACTTACTATTGAAATAGTCACTGTAACTCCTTTGTGACTATCCTCTTGTGGGTGACCTTTGGTCCAAAGTCGAAGTAACATGCAATATGTTGTCACCCTAACCACACCTCCCACAACCACACACATACACACATACACCCTTACTCACATTTCTCAAAAAATTACTGAGCAATATATATTTTTGAGGAGAATGAGAGGGCACACACTGCCTACCACACGGGAAACTGCGTAAGAACTACCCCAGATGTACGTGGCGGTGTCGTGTCACCTGCTGCCGGGGAGTCCGCTCTGACTAGGAAGCCACGCTGCACTCACCCAGCTCTGCCTCCCTCTCCTTCTTTGAGTGTTTATGGTACCAGCCTCACCCCACATCAGGTTCATCCTCTCAGCAAAGTGTTCTCTATCTTGTTCTTCAAGGGCGTGGTCTTTGTTCAAGTAACGTCTAGGTGGTTGTGGATTGGAGCCCTGCGGCAAGAATACAGTCTTCTTTCTTGATGCTGCTCTATGCACATGGCCTTAGCTGCCTTTTTTGTTCGGCTGGGAAGGTGAGGATTCTTTACCTTTAACACTGGCCATAAATTATGTGACAGATCTTGGCAGTTTTGATCATCCAAGTGAAGCTTATGAAATATTCAAAACTGGTAGGCCAATATTTTAGCCGATGTCTCTAACTCCCTTATGAAGCACCATACTGTTACAAATCAATGACTAATTGTAAGCTAAAAGATGAGTTACCACTTTTTGACAATAAAATAGGTCATGGGCCATATGGGTGGGGTAATATTGTACTCAGTAGAATATATTTCTAAGCTAGCTAAAAAACAGTTGACTTTATTGTATTTTAAAATTCAAATAGGAGAAACAATCTTTAAAAGAAGGTTATTTGTTATTTAACTTGTATATCCTAAATCAAGTGAATAAATTAGCTTTTCGAGATATGGAAGAGCAGATGGCTGCCAGCATTAAGCCAAGGGGAAGGTTGGAAGTACTTTACTAACAATTAATCTTAACTCTAAGCTCAGAGTGTTAGGGGTTTGATAAAGGACCATTCAAGGATGTCTAGGCAAGGAGTTCAATCCCAGGTTACAGGGTGGCATCAAAGGTATTATAAAGCAACTTTCAGAGAAAAGAAACTATGTAAATAAAGGCATCCTAAATGTTAATATCAACACTAACGTGGTTTTGACATATTGTTTAAGATGAACTATTCTGATGAGTTAATTTGCACTGGAAGAGGTATTGACACTCACAATTAAAATTTCTGGAATTTTCAGTTCAGGTGGAACATACCCATTGCTCATGCTTTGGGCCCTAGGTCCTAAGACCCATATGGATCCCAAAGCAGGAGCAATGTGTTACCAAATTGTAAATTCAAAGTGCTTTATCCAGAACTAAATTTCAGTTGGGAACTAACAATAAACAACATCTTATTTTAGCCATTCTCCAGTTATTTGCATTACTGAGAATGTTAGACTTTTTTCCCCCACTTATCTCTTCTTTTCTCAACCAAAATACTTCATGTGCAACTAAAAGATAACATTTTCAGATACTTTTCTATCCACACATATGTCTCTGGTGGATGTAGGTTTTGGATTCTTAGGTGGTTTCTCTAGAAGGCCTCAATTCTAGAAATTACCTGATACTTAACTGTTTCGTTAAGTGGGAGGTTAGCTTTTGCTTAATAGGTGAGACAGAGCTGAAGATTTAAAAAAGTAATTTTAAAAAAATCCTTGGACATAGCCATAACTTCATCTAGATGCTTGAATTGCTGGTCTTCCTCATTGCCTTTTCACTTTCTTCCACAACCATTTTTTCCCTTTAGCAAGTATTTTTAGTGCTACTTTCACAATATATCCAAACTATGGCATTTCCCATCACCCACACAGACACCGCCCTGATATAAGCCACTGCTTATCTTGAATATTAAAATAGACACCTCCCGGGTCTCCTTCCTGCCCTCACCTCCTCAGAGCAGCCAAAGAGATCCTGTTAAAAAAGGAAGGTAGATGATATCACTTTTCTATTCGCAACTCTTCATGCCCTCCTCATCTTATTCAAAATAAGAGTTTCAGTCCTTGTCGTGGCCTGATCCGTGACCTCCTTGACCTTGTCTCCATTCATACCCTTCTCTTGGAGACTCCGGCGACACTGGGCTCTTGTGTTGGTTCAGTTTCTCCTAGACGCAAATACCAAGATAGAATGAGATCGTCAAGAGATTTATTGGTAGAAATTATGAAAGATAAGCACAGTTGGACATTTGTTAAAGCAGAAAAAGCAGATTTTACTCAGTTAGTGCTGACCACAGGGGAAAGTGCTGAGCTCCATTTTGATTTGCACAGAGGTGATCTGAACCTTTCAAGGGGACAACGAGAGAGGGGAGAGCAGGTGTTCCATGGAGACAGAGAAGTGAAGAGTTACAAAGTGTTGGTCGGTGTCAATGTGACTGGGCCAGCTATGTTTACTAGCCAGTCGTTATTGAGGTTAGAATTCTATCATTCCACAGGCCCTGGGAGACAAAGGCCCTGTGTTTCCTGAGGATAATATTTCAAAGGAATGGCTCTCAGGTCCTTGAGAAAGATGCTTCTGAGTTGAAAAAAACACATATTCACAACTTTAAGCTCCTTTTTAGTAAATGTTCTAAGAGGAGAAAATCTGGGCTTATGGTCAGATGTTGACTAGAAAAAATAGTAAACTTTCCTGGTAGCCTTGAACTTTCTTAAGGAGGCATTTTAATGCGGGGAGGGAAGGGGAGCCGGAGTCATCCTAGGACATAGCCTTATGCGGCTAGAAGTCCTGCTAGAGTTTAGTCAAGTTCCTTCGTGCAGGGGGCTGGGCAGAGTTGGGACATGCCTACTGAGAATGCCTGTGAATGAAAAGGGGGAAGTGGGAGAGTGTTCACACCATGGTGTGGCTCTGACCCGGGACATGGTGCAGGCAACAGGGCAGGAAGGAGGGCTGGGCTACAATAGTGACAGACTCCTGAGTCAACCTAAGAAGGTTTTGACAAGGCTAATGGAGAAGGGTCAAAAGTCATTAAATCTTCAACATCATGATGAGAGGTGTCCCTCATCCACAGGAAAGGGCCCACCCTAAGGCCCTTGCCACAGTCAGTCATTGGCTGGGATCAGTCTATGGGAGGCGTGGCCGTGGTGTGACCTTGGTAGTGAACCCAGTGGGAGGAGCCACCAGGGCTGTATAGCCCACTATTGCTCCCACACTAGGATTATTCTCAGGCTAAAACCTTTGGCTGTGTCCACGGTAGGGATCTTTATTACTCTTTTTTAACCTTCAGATCTGTCTCACCAATTCGGCAAATGCTAACTTCCCACTTAATGAAACAGGTAAGTATCAGGTAATTTCTAGAATTGGGACCTTTCTAGGAAAGCCACATGAGAATCCAAAACCTACATCTGCTAGAGATCTTATTCTAGTATTGTTCCAAGATTTGTCATCTTCTTCTGGCCCCGTATTAGAGGTCAGAGGCAGGGCGGGGAAGGTAATTTCAAAATGCTTGCTCAGTTTTACAGTTGGTTTGCAGTTCTTGTTTGCTAGGCTTTGCACAACCTTGTTTGTTAGGTTGTTAAAAAAGAAAACCTACAGAGGCCTGAACAATTATTCCACAGAGTAATGTTTTATGTCCATTGCTACTTACCACTTTAGGATTTGCTGACATTCAGCATCAAGGTTCAAAATATTGTTCCATATGGAATTCAGAGAATACACACATAGCTGACTGACCCAGATAATTGATGAGAAGGAAAATTAAAAAAAAAAATCCCAGAACAGTTGGAAGAACTCTTTTTCTTTTTTCTAATTTCCTGAATGAAAGATGCAGAGCAAAACTGACCTGTGCCAACTGAAGATTAAATAGTGACCCCTGGAAGAAAATATTGTTCTTTCACATTTTATTTTCAGCTTCCAAAGCAGAATTTAACCAAGACAATAAAGTAAGTTTGACATGTATACTGCCAGTGTGTTTATGAATCCCAGTTTTATCGCAACTAAAATAGATAAATAATAGAAGTCCATCGTGCTTGTCTCTGAAATAGTTAAACTGAAACTCAGTATGCAGGAAACAAAAGATGAATGGTCTTTCATAAACATGTTTTGATAACATAATCTGCTCATATAAACAACTGGCAGTGCATCCTTTTGGGATTCTTGTTAGCCAGGATTGTCAAAACTACAATGAATGGATTGAGTTTCACAATTATTTCTCAATTTTGTGCTGTTTGGAGGAAACATCTGTTTACTGTATGTAAATGAACAAGACATTCTGTTCTTTTAGGGACCCAGCAAAAAGACCTTAAAGTAGGTCAATTTGGCAAATAAGGAAATATAATCTCTTAAAAGGACTGTAGATGAAACCTAGCAAGAGATATTGTGAAGATCGCAGTTATTTTTCTCTCTTGAAAATTTCTATATTTGGGTCAAACCAAGAATGGGTATTTTGCTTTGATTAAAATCCTGTCTGGAGTATTTTGCTCTCTCCTTGCTTCTTTTCTTCTCTTTTGGCCATGAGACATGTTGAAGTTAGGACGCAGATCTGCCTCATGGAAGAAGGGCGCAGCACAGCACACAGTGAGGAGCGACCAGGCCGTTAATCTTAGTTCAGCTAACATTTCCACATGTTTGGCAAATGCCCTTAGAAGGCCAGGAGTCCAGACAGTTCGAAGCAAGCGCCTCAGCATGTGCCTTTCACATTCTCTTCGGCTTCTTTGCACCATATTGATGTGCTCAACTCGTACACGCTAACTTTTCACAAGCTGAGCCCGGCTTGAGGGCACAGAGCAGTCCTTGCCTGGCTGGCTGCAGACAGCCGGACGTTACTGTGGGAGCCAGGCAGAGAAGACTCGTGCAAAGACCAACAGAAAACTCTTGCAAAGAGCTTGCAAATGTGGTTTCATAACTCGAAGGCAGCTGGTTGCTTTCTTAAATTATAACTCTTAAGCAAAGCTAAAAATTAACATCATAATGATGCCTAAGAATTCTGACCTGTAGTCATTACACTTAAGTATTTCAATTACTTTTTATATTTTTTTAAAAAATTCAATTACAGTTGATAATCAATATTATATTAGCTTCAGGTGTACAGTATAGTGATTAGACACTTATATAACTTATGAAGTGATCCTTCAATAAGTCATTACTCTTAATATTTAATATTAATATATGGATACTTCTGTGTTCTAAGACTATAGCTACTGTTTTATATAATAAATATAATGTACTATGATTAGAAACTTATAACACTTTCTTCAACAAATATTATGGGTATCTAATTGATACTTCCCCAGTTTTTACATTTAAGAAGACCAGTTTGGTAGCCATATTATAGAATAGCATTTTCTTCACGGCTTCATCTAACTTGGAGGTGATACGTGTTATTGGTGTCCTGACAATTTTATGAATGTCTCCGATGAATGCCTCTTGTTCTGCCTTTCCTGGTCGTTCTGCCCTTCCTGGTCGTTCTGCCCCTCAGCAACATTTTTATTTAGAGCTGACATATGAAGAGCTCCAATTGTGAGCTTTGGGATCCATCCCATTTCTCTGTGATTTAGACAAGTGTTCGTTCATACCCAGGTAATGGAAACTCACCCCAAATTACATTTTCTTTCAATGCTGATAAACATGATGGAACTCTCCTCTTTTAATAGCCACCTTTCATTACACTTAACCTAAATTTTGGTCTTGCTATGTAGTTTCTAGTTTCTCATTCTGAATCTCCTCTCTGAAGGAACTGTGTGAATGGTCTTAAAACACTTGGATATCAAAGACGAACCAACCAAGAAAGAGTGTGTGTATAAAATAAGTGGTATCTGTGTCTCCCCTACCTCAGGAAAAGAAGATACAATGTGGATAGAGAGGGAAAATATGAAAAAGCTGATGCACAACTGTCTAGAAGCATGTGTGTGTTTAGATTTTTTACTTCAAAGTTCTGCTATGACCACTAGCTTCCTAGAAGTATTGGCAGAAAGAAAGAATAATGATCTTGCCTTGTCTTCCAGGAAATATATGCCAGTTTTGATTACATAGAACCAAGAAGATGAGAGTTAAAAAGTGGCCCCATCTTTGTATCAACTATCATAGTCTTGTCAACAGGTAGCACTTGGTTATCTGAGTTTAGTCCTGTATCATTACCCTTGTCTTCCTGCCTACAATTCGTGTTCTGTCCATCTCATTTAGTTCCAGCTGAAGCCTTGAATGCAGATCCAGACAGCTTTATGAAGAGATAACTTTCCTGAATGTGTCTACCTTGTATTCAGAATTTTGCAGGTGACCTTGATATCTCTTTCAGAATCTACCCCTTCCTAGTGCCACCTGGTTTTCATAAATAATGAGGT
This sequence comes from Mormoops blainvillei, assembly GCA_004026545.1. Classification (NCBI taxonomy): domain Eukaryota; kingdom Metazoa; phylum Chordata; class Mammalia; order Chiroptera; family Mormoopidae; genus Mormoops; species Mormoops blainvillei. The sequence continues at coordinate 184,512 of PVJD01000667.1, forward strand.
ATTGCTGCCAATCTGTTCATAAAATATCCTCTATACTTCTCTATTTTCTTCTTTACAAGAGTACAGAACACTCTGACACAGACCCATTGATTTTTGGATTTTATGAACATACCCTTCTCTGTGTTAATTGATCTAATAGCTAAAAACCTTTGCTTTAGCATCTTATTTATATGGCCTTCTCATCAGTCTAGCAGATCCTTCTGATTTTGTAACCTTTCATGGTTATGAAGTGATGTTCTGTGAACTGGAAAAAATCAGAATGACTTTAGTAGCACAATTATGTGAAGAGTAATGGTGTATATGATAAATGCGATGACTTCAACCAAATTGGGATGAGTGTTGAATGCTAGGCTTAGGAGTTCAAATTCTATCCTGGAAGAAAAGAGGATGACAGAATGAAAATGATACAGTGCAGTAGAGAGATCAGAATAAATACTAGGCAATTTATTCCATAAATGTGATTTTGAGGAAGTCATTTCTATTGTTTTAGTGCTCTACTCTTGAAAATTAAAAGTTTAAGTCAGATTTATTTCTAAGGACCTTTGCAGAATCTGGTGACTGTATTATATTTTATCCTTGATAAAATTATAATATAATTAATCAAGCTCATGATTTCAATTAGAGAGAAATAATTCTGGGTAAGCACACATTGTATTTGGAAGGAAAAGTGGAAGAAATCTTCTAAAAAGTAGAGAAAAACATAAAACCCATTGTGTCAAAACACTTGTTGATGGATGTACGTGATGTCATAATTTCTGATCCAAAAGCATCACCTCTAAGTTGGTTTAACTTCAGAGACATTTTATAAGCAAAAACAATGCATTATTGTAGGAACAGTGACTGCTCACGGCTTTTTCAGGAACAAGTCCCTGTAATTAGAGGTCCCACTGGCGATCTGGCTGAATTTGAGCAGCATAAAATAAGTTTTCTTACTGATGCAAGATTCACTTTGGTGATTGTTGAAACCTATATAACAGTCATTATTGCATTTGACATCATCAGCAGATAGTTTAAAAATAAGTAATTATGTGACCTTGGGTGAGTTACTCATTGAGTTCACTTAACACAACATATTTTAGACTAAAATATTTCTTATAGTATTATAAATTATAAGTTGAAATATTTATTTTCATATGTCATAAAATGTAACCTTTCGATGAATAATTTGAACTTTAATGTTGAATATTCAGACTTTACTCATCAGATAAATGGGCTTATTGAGAAAATGGTCCATGTCTTAAGAGGCTTAGTCACTTAAAAGACAAAGATGTTTGGCCCTGGTTGGTGTGGCTCAGTGGATTGAGCACTGGACTGAGAACCAAAGGGTCATTGGTTCACTTCCCAGTCAGGGCACATGCCTGGGTTGCGGGCCAGGTCCCCAGTTGGGGGTACGTGAGAGGCAACCCCACATTGATGTTTTTCCTCCTCTCTTTTCTCCCTCCCTTCCTCTCTGTCTAAAAATAAACAAATAAAATCTTTAAAAAGACTTCCTTAAAAAACAAAGATGTTCGAAGGCCATCTTCTCTCTTCTCATGTCAATAAGTGAAGGTTTTCCCTTTTTTGAAACTTATTTTTAAATGTATGGATCCAATACCATTTTTTTTTTTAGAGGACATATTCCGTCATTTTTTTTGCAGAACTTCTCTGGTTTTAAAAGACAGCATCTGTGGAATTTCCTCTTACATGAGATGGGAGCTATCTTCCAATGGCTATCTTAAACCATGCTTTAAATTACTTAACAAAATACATATTTCATAGATACAACCCTGGGTAGTGATTCTTATACAGGCTGTGCTTTGAGAACCGTGGTGCTAAATTAAAGGATGGGACACATCTACATGTCTGGACGTATTCGTCAGGGTTCTGCAGAGAACAGAACCAGGGGGCTATATATAGATACAGAAGAAGAGATTTATGATGGGATTTGGCTCGTGTGATTATGGAGGCTGAGCTATGTCATGACACGCTGTCGGCAAGCTGGAGACCCGGGAAAGCTGGTGGTGTAACTCAGTCCAAGTTCGAGCTGAGGGTGTGAATCCCAGTCAGAGACCAAAGGCCTGAAAACCTGGGTTGGAGGGAGAGTTTGGTCAAGTCCCATAGTTTAAAGGCTTGAGAACCAAGATCTCCAATGTCCAAGATCAGGAGAAAATAGATATCCCAGCTTGAGAAGAGAAGTTGAGAATTTACCCTTTCTCCACCTTTTTGTTCTATCTGGGCTCTCAGTGGGTTGGATGGTGCCCGCCCAGGTTGGTGAAGGTGGTCTTCTTTACTCAGTTACTGATTCACGTGCTAATCTTTACAAGAAACTCCTTCACAGATACACCCAAATATAACTTTACTAGCTATCTGGGCATCTCTTAGCCCAATTGGGTTGTCACAAAAAGCTCATTCTCACACTGAGCAGTTGAACAAATGTGCCTCTAAAAGAACCATCAGACGCCTAATAGCGAATCCAGATGCAAAAGCAGATTGGCTGCAAGGCTAATGAGATGCAGAATACACCCCTTTCTACCTGCAGGGGGACCCTTCCAAGGCCCTGGCAAGAACCCTGGTAATATATTCATATGGTTTTGTACAATTTTACATGAAAGATATTTCATTCCTACTGGTCCAGGCCACTGCCTCCTTCCGCCTAACTCATCCTCTGTCACACTTCCCCTAACCCATGGAAGCATTGGAGTGGCCAAGGACCTTTTTGAGACTGGGCTCATGGCAAATTAATTTGGGGCCCATCGTCTTTGAGTTTGGCATGATGAAGTAATTATGGTGTTATCAGTCATTTCTGGGAGAGGATCAAGTTATTTCCAGCGATTTCAAGAGCAGGAATGGCTTTCAGGAATTTTTCTGCTATTCACTGAGCCAATTCACCAAGCAGCAGGTTATCAGCATGCTAGACCAGAATATACACGTGAGTTTGTAGGTCAACATGCATGTGACTCGTGTACCCAGCACTGTGAAAAAGTAAATAAAGGAGGACAAACAAGGCTTGATGTTCGCAGAGCATGGAGTTGACCTGAGTAAAATCTTTTCAGTCATCAGACATGCAAAACTTTAAGTGAAGCATTTGCCTCTCATTGACACTCAGTCAAAGAAGTGTGTTTAAATATAACACACATGAACACACACACATGGAAACTGTGAAATAATGGGTAACGGCTCCACGTAAAGGAAACTTCGTGGTTTTTCTCAAATTCGGCAATACTAAACATTTTCGACACATTACCAACGATGAGTTGCAAAGTTAAAAAGCATGTTATCTAAATTCTGTGTAATAAAAAAACAGTGGTTGATCATCCTAGATGGATTGATTTCCCAGGGCTTCCATGACAAAGTAACCCAAACTGGGTGATTGAAAACAACAGAAACTTACTGTCTCACAGTTCTGGAGAAGTTCCAGAGGTTCAAAACGAAGATGTCCATAGGACCGTGCATCCTCTGAAGCCTCAAAGACAAGGCCCTTCCTTGCCTCTTCTGAAAATTGGCAGCCCCAGATGCTCCTCGGCTTACAGCAGCGTCACTCCAACCATTTCCTCCACCTTCACATGGTCCTCCCCATGTCTCTGGTATCTTCACACGGGTGGCTGTACTTTTGCACTAGGGGTCCAGCCTCTCCCAGTATGACCTCATCTTAATTAATTACATCTGCAACAACCCTATTTCCAAACAAGATCACTGTCTGAGATACCAGGGGTTAGGATTTCAACGTATTTTTCTTGGGGGAACAATTCAACTCATAAAATTAAAGAAAAGGCTAAATCACCTCTTCATTCTCTCAATAGAGAAAATGTTATGAAATCGTTATCACATGAGGTGATCAAGAGTATTCAGTCAAAAATGTTGCTCCGCCCCCCCTCCCCCCTCAAAGCAACAAACATGTGTCTCAGGTACTTAAGAAAGTAATATTTTAAAAGCTGTTTTGGTAACATTTGTGTTATTTCAAGCCTTCCAAAGTCTTACAAAGTTGTGTTATCTATTTTCCACCGTTAGATTTGTGCTCGAGTGTGCACTCATTCCAGGGCGACACTAGAGCTGCCCCATTACTGAACCCTGCACACTCAAGCTTTATCGACAGACACACCATGCATTCCCAGGTGCCGGCACCATAGGCATCCCGTGTGTTGACTTGTATCACTGGTGATGGCCTTTCACCCACTGCCCTGTGAGTGCCACAAAGCAGGTCTGCCAGTGCCCTGAATGGTGTCAGATGCATATTAATAGTTGTTGATGATTGATGTTGTTGTTGTGACTGTTGCTGAGATTAAATCAGGGATAGTTGTTGAGGATTGAATAGCAGATTCTGTTGTTGTTGTTACAATTAAATCAGAAATAGAAGCCTTATCTTATGTGGGTGTTAGGTCTAAAGTCAGAAAATGAGTTGAAGTGAATCGAGATGTGATCTACATCACACGATCCCATTCTAGTTACACTCCACCTACGATGGGTGTCATTGGACTGTTCTTTTTCTTTGTTACTGGGGATAGTTTTTGATAGTTTTCGGTAATATTTGATGATGATGATGATGATGATGTCTAAAGAGTCTGAAGCCGAAGAGAGCCCTGGTCTTTCCTGGGAAGCAGGAGCTAATTACTGGCATGAACAGCAGTCACTATTTGAAGGCGAAACTCACACCGAGAGCAGGGTTAGAGCTCCCCAGATCTCAGGTCCGGGATCGGTGCCTGAGCTGCCTTAGCAGACACAGTTGTCTGAAACAACAGGGCTCCCCTGGGCGTGGTCCCTGGCTATTGTCCTACCAATTTGAATCAGCCTTAATGGGTTGGAAAATGAGGGTTTGATTTGAAGAGAGACCTGCAGGGTTTCTAATGCTTGCTTTGGTATAAATTCAAGCTGTTTCATCCCTGATTTTCAGGGATAGTTAGAGCTTCCATGCCTGGTCAGGCTTTACCATCGTCATAACACCAGGAAAGAGATACAGTGTCTGTTTTTGCAAACACTTTTCCATCCTGGTGCAAAGTCGTCCATCTTCTAAGCGCTGTGACATGGAACTGAAATAAAAATTTTTGTATGATGAACACCCAGTCTCCTGTGATTATCCCAGCTCTGCTTTTTTGCTAAGACAGCTTTGTATCAGACTCATGGATCTTTAATGCCTGTGAAATGAAATAGATTTTGCTTTCATTTATTTTTTTTTTCTTGGGGTCGAGTTACTTAATTTTCCCTGCTTGTGGCAACTGATTAATTTCGTGTCAAGTTGTCAGTTGCGAGTACACTTATTTGTGGTTCCTTCGACTCCAATTCTAAATCTTAATTGCCATTCTAGGGCATGATCTCTGAATGAGCCAGACTGAGACAGCCACACGAAGATTGGGAGTGCACTGTGACGGTTTATGCTCCTATAAGGGTCTGCTCGTGCTGGGGGCAGAAAGGGCCAGATGGCAGCACACACAGGTATCAGAGAGGACAGAAAGGGGCAGTGCATGAATCCTAGACTAGAGATAGGGTGTTTGGTTTATTCTGATTTCTGTTCATTTTGATTACATTCTAAAATATTCAACTGAAACATACTTATCCCTTTCAAGAATGACTGGTCTTGCCCTGGATGGGTCGTTTGGTTGGTTGGAACATCGTCTCATACACCAAGAGGCTGCAGCTTCTATCTCCATGTCAGGCACATACCTAGGCTATGGGTTCCATCCCTGGTGGGGGCACATACAGGAAGCAACTGATCGATGTTTCTTTTTCACATTGATTCTCTCTCTCTCTTTCTCTGTCTCTCTCTCTCTCTGTCTCCCTCTCTCCCTTCTTTTCTCTCTAAAATCAATAAGCATATCCCCAGGTGAGGATTAAAAAAAAAAAAGAATATCCATCCTATAGCCAAAAAAATTTAAAAAATTTTTAGAGCCACTAAAACGTTTTTTAAAATCTGGATGTGCTTAATGTGGAACCACTGCAGTCCAGGCTGCACTGACCGGTTAGGAAGTTAGTGCCCTGCCGCCAAGGCAACTTTCCTGATTTGGGGGCAGGAAATGGTCACCAAGTTTGTAAAGAGCCAAATCTTATGCAGCGTATGCAGTGTGTATGTATATGCATGTGTACATATGTATTTTCCTTTTTTTTTAAATTTCTGTGAGGAAAAGGAAAAGAAAGAGAAACATGGAAACATAGTGATCGTAAGAGCCAAATGCTTTAAAAACTTCCTAGAAATTGGCAAACCTACCCATTCTCTGTTAGGAAAACCTACCCCACAACGTTAGAAAGAGCTGAACACATCCTGGAAAGCCATCGACAACCACCAGGGTAAACAACTAAAAAGAAGAAACTAGCCACACTCAGAGCCAGAAGATCTTAATGGCTGTGTGTGCGCTTTTATAGAGGGGGTGGGGGAGTGCTGTTGGGAAGGGGGTGGGGGAGGAGAACCTTCAAGAAGCCTCAAGAACCCATGCTTTCTTGGGCAGATCACTGTTAGGAAAGAGTACACTGCGAAGAGTTGAGGACCTGGACATTGATTCCATATGCCTGTCTGTGTCCATGCCAGTCTTGGGAAGTTTTGGTGTGTGAACCCCCAATTGAGAAGCCTTATGTCACCTGTTTTGAGAACGTCCAGACACTCATTTAACTGGATGCGGGCTTTGATCTAGCCCCTGCCAAATTCTGGATCTGATAGGTTGAATAATGTGTACCAATCCTTTGACATCGGTGAAAGGGAGGTTGTGGTACCCACCCCTCAGGGTTGTTGGGAAGAAGCTTAAATGAGACAACCCACATAATACATTTAACACAGTGAGTGCTCAATAAGTGGCTGTTAGCACAGACAAGAAGGAAAACTGTAAAGAGAGGCAGGTAGACACACACGTATAAACAATGTGTATATTTATATTTGTATATATGTATAAATTCTTAATATGCTTCATATCCTCAAAAGCACCTGTTATCAATCAGAGGTAGTCCTGACACACAAGTGATTTTGCATTCACTCATGTTTTCTAACCAAGTGTTCCCAGAAGACCGGCTGTAAGTTTGCAAAGTTACACTGATATTCTTTTCATCTGTGCCTAGTTTGTCCCGCAAATCCTAGCAGTGACCCATAACCCTTTAAATGTTTCTGCAGAATCAATGTCAGCTCTACCTACAGACCACTCGGAGGAAACAGCACAAACACGCCCTTATCTTTTGTATAGACAGCATGTTCTTTGGAAGTTATTACACAATGTGCAATTCCCACGATGTTCCACCGGAAATGGTTCTTATTCCAAATATTTCAGATAACCAGCAATGATACTAAAAGCATATACTTTAGAAAAAAATACCATCGTATGCTAAGTCCAGCTGCATCAACATTGCTGACTTACAACTGCTTGATTTTAAGTGTGATAAAAGCTTTCTTGCAGCATTGAGAGAAAACAGACGATGCTAGTAAGATGCAGTGTCATGAAAGAAAGCCATTCTTGTTTTCTTTGTATACCCACTGTTTCCAAGTTGTGTGTCTGACTCAGATACAAGACTTAAGGACACTTTTGGGGCACCGTTCCCATCTGCTGCCCAAAGGCACCTTAAGAATAACACAGTCAAGGTCGTCATCAAGCTGGGGCGCATCCTGGAGACCCCCTGTTCCCACTAGTGGCCCCAGCATTAGATAAAATCGTAGCTTTCAGAGTGGGTGAACCCTCAAGGCCCCCTGCTTTCAAGTAAGTAAAATATTTTTGACTCCATCTTAAAACCTAATCAACTGAGGCTCTCAGAGAAATGGTGGCCAAGTGACATGTGCTATCCTGGATGGGGTTCTGAAAAAAAAAAGAGTAAAAAACCAAGAAAACTGAAAAAGCATGGACTTCAGATAATAAGACTACAGCTATATTGGTTCATGAATTATAACTCATGTGCCACACTAGCCTAAAATTGATAATAGTAGGGAAATTTGTGTGGGGTCTGTGGCAACTCTGTCCTACGTGAACTTCTTTTTCTCAGTAAATCTAAAGTGTTCCTGAAATACTATTACTAAGTTCTGGATTCTGAAGAGGAATCACAAAACTGGCCTTTTATTCTAATTTGTTAGCACTTCTTTCACGTTACAAATTCTTGACATACCCTATGTGGGCAAATTCCATGCGTAAAAGTGTACAGTCTTAATCCCTGCTCAAACGACCTGTGTCCAGTATACAAACAGGCTCAGTCATGGGCTGATTACACCCAGGACTGGGTCTGTTCCCAGGACCCTGGCTTCCGGGGAAAGCGACTCACTAAAGGTCCTCACACCTGGCCAGTCACCAGACCCACTGCTGTTGTGACCAATGCCCAGTGTGCCTCAGCCAGTTCTCTCCAGAGGGTGGGTCCTCGTGGGAGCAGGAAGCCCTCAGGGAAGCGTCATTTGGACAGGCTGTACCCTAAGGGGCACTCTACAAGGTCTCGGGTAGCTCCCCGATTTCCACGCCACTCTGCCTGGACTTGTGTCTCCCCATTGGCAGGAAATCCCCCAACACTACGTTGTTAGAGTTTGTTCAACATGACAATGGAAACTTGGCAATCTTCTAGCCCTCTGGCTCCGCAGCAGAGGAAACACAGTTAGCCAGTCACAGAGCGGGGAGCGGGCTGCAGGCTGCAGGGGGCTGGGCAACTCCAATGTTGGGGAAATAAGACCCGGAAGCTCCAGTTTTAAAACAGAAATGTAACATCGACAGTTAGGAATAAGCACAGGAATGTTGGCTATTTTTGTTTCTTTTATTATTCCATATGAATTAATTAATTACTTGTGAGATGCTGTGTTAAATCCCCCTGGAGTATCAATTAGAATTACACTAAGATCATGAATAATATTTCATTTTTCTGTTAATGTTAGGTTTTTCGATTTATTCTGTTGCCTGAAATTGTACACTTGTGAAATGAAGCTAGATTCTTCTATATAATCCATAAGTCACATAAGAAATTATAACTGAAATTAGAAAAGGTTTTGAACTAAATGATAATATTTGACACATCAAAACGTATGGGATACAGCTAAAGTGGTCCTTAGAGAAAAGTTTGTAGCTTTCAATGCTTAGTAGTGTCATTTTCCTGAAATATTTTACAATGTTACTGCTCACATTTGGTTTACCAGTGCCTCTGTGTATCAGTCTGCTTTCCTCTCTGACATTCATTTCTCAAATTAAATTCCCAAGAATTTATGCTCGGATAATATCGATGGACCAGGAGCGTAAGGGTTAATTGAACAATGAAATACAGGCTGAAATAAGTACTACTTTTCATAGAGAGTGCTATGTCTGACATGTCTGATAGTTTTTATAAATACATATAAATAATAAAAAAATAAGATTACCGTTGTCTAACAGCACAGAGCAAATTTGAGATTGCTTGAAATAACGGAACAAGATAATCTATTATTTTATAGTCTTGTGAGTTTTGGGTATGTTTCCTTAAGTTTCATACATTTGGGTTTCTGCAGTTGCCCTACAAATGCCAATTAAATGATCCTAGGTATTGTGCCTATCATTTGGGTATTGTCCCCAAAAGCTTATATTGATAATGTTGACACATAAGTGCTTGATTAAAAAGCAACAGTAATATTCAAGTCACATACTATTTCCTACAAATATACAACTTTAAAACCATTAAAAATTACCTAGGCAGTAAATTTTATTTTAGGAAATTAAAAAATACACACAAGCAGAAAAAGACATTTGTAATTCCATCACATAAAGGTAATAAACTTCAATGATTTACTATATATTTTCCAGACTTTGCATATATGTATATTAATTTTCAGCAAAGCACCAGATTAACTATTTAGTATAAAACACTTTAAAGTGGCACTTCCGTTAGAATGTGACTTACAGGGAGACCTATAGGCACAGACTGTTACCGTGTCCCTGACCCCTAAACCCAGATGTTACGAATTAGGTTTTCATTAAGCTTCCCAGCTCTGAGCAAACTTTTATGCATCAGAGCCCTTGGCTGCAAACAGCTTCGCGTAAAGGTAACGCGGCGCTCCCCCTTCTCTGCGGGCAACGGCAGGTAGCACTGGCCCTTGTACCTGCTGCGTTTTCTCCTATACATCCATGCCTAGGATAAAGTTTAATTTACAAACTAGACACAGTAAGAGGTTAACAACAACAATAATAACATGGAAGAATTATAGCCGTATTCTGCAATAAAGTTATGTGAACGTGGTGTCCCTGTTTGATAATCGATCTGATCGATAACCAAGATGACTACGCAGTGACTAATGAGCGAGTGGCACACGCAGCGTGGATATGCCAGACCGAGGGGCTGATTCACGTCCTGGGAGGGGTATTTCATCATGCTAGGATGGCAAGCAGTTTACAACTTATAAATCGTTTATTACTGGAATGTTCCATTGAACATTTTCTGACTTTGGCTGATGGTGGGTAACTGAAAACATGGAAAGTGAAACCACAGATCAGGGGGGAAAAGCAGTATATTGGGAGGTCTTTAGAAAATATCCAGATGGAGAACCAGACTTGAAAAATGATTAGGAGCCAAAGAAACTAGCTGGCAGGAACTTCTGCAGGATCACGCCTGAGGAGTCCACTGTGTTGGGTGACACGGCTGTCATCACTGCATTCAGGACACCATCATGGTCACCACCGCACCTGTACCTCTGCTGCACATCAGATTTTGCCAAATTAGACAATGAAAAGACTCCACCAAATTCAGAAAGGATACAACAGAACTCATTCAGATATGAAGAAGTTATTGGAATATCAATATGTCATTAGAGCTAGACAGAAAATGATTTACTATATAAGAACCAGAGAAATGCAACATCATTTAACAAAGGTATATCTGCCTGTCTGTCTGCCTGTCTGTCTATCTATCTACATAGATATATAAATAATAGAAGGATAGGTGTACTAGGTATATAGTGGAGCTTTCAGATCTTCACTGGTAGATGGGAGAAAGAGATCATTCTAATTTTTAAATTTGGGGACAAGTACTATAAGGACCAGAACAGCAACCCTCTCTTAAAGACCTGGACATAGTGACTATAAAGAGACTTAGCAGGTATTATGGGAAAAAAAATTCCAGTGCGTAGAAAGCCCCAGATCTCAAGCTCAGCTGAGATCCCTGGTCAATAAGTAACTTCAATCAGTAGGATGCATGCCCCTCTAGTTCATAAACATCTTTTAACCCTGGGAAGATCTGATCTATGAAAACATTCAGGGGAACCCAACTGACACTATTTGGATTTTTGTGTTAAGGAGGATTCTGTGCAAGCCAGCATGTTAAATATTTGTAACAACAAAGATAATACACTATGATAGAGTAATTCCAACTAAAACATGTTTAATCGAGTGACTTACATGACTCACATCTTAAGTAGACATTTACTATGATATTGGAACGTGCACGCTAATTTAAGATTCACTGTCTTGAGGAAGAGAAACGTTCCTCTCCTGAGCTGAGGCAGGACTCTGTGGTGTGATGTGACCAGAAGCCACTTCTGGGACATAATTATTAACACACATGATAAAATGCTCGAACAATTTTCCGACAGACATTAATTAGCTTAAGAACCTCTTCTAAGAACACCTCAACTGACTTTCTACCTTGTGAAATGCCTCAGGACTTTTAAATCACTGTTTATCCAGTCTCTCAATGTCTCCTTCACAAGAATTTAAAAATCTAGTCTAAAACGATACTCTAACCACTTTTCCTGTTAGCAAATGCTACCAAGATGAGCTCTTTGAATTGCTTAAAAGCCTGTTTCCTTGCCGCTAAAGCTTGACTCAGGCCGTGAATCAATGTTTCTGAGAGGTTAATTGCGTAATATTTATATTCAATTCATTACATTGGAAATTTTTTTTTCTGTCAATCAGAAAATAGTTCTTAGGCAGAAAATCAGCAACACTAAATTTGTACATTTAGTTAAAATTGTTTCAAGGAATGTAATGTATCTAATTTGTAAATAAGACCAAATCGTTACCTCAGGCTGCCTTCAAAACTGCCAAGATTCTGTTGATTTATAAATAGAATAATTAGATGCATAACTTGACGTTAAAGTTTAAAGATAAATTAGGTTTTTGGAGTTGGAGTTTTAATAATTAATTATTAATTCTTTTTTAAAAAGTTGTCTTCGGAATAATCTTTTCAGCACACAAAGGCCTCCTACAAAGGCACTGAAAATGCTTACATTGATCCCACTGAAACTTGCATAATGAGGGATTCTGCAAACATAGGACCTTGGATACCGAGAAGCCAAAATAATAACTAATGACTGTAATGAGAGATTTTTGTTTTTTTTCCATTGAGGATGCTGCCCTGGCTTTTTTTAAATGCTACTGAAAGAGTATTCATTCCTTCAGCTTTTTTCTTTTTTTTAAACAATTACCCAGAATGGATTCCCGAAGCAAATCTCTTAAAATTGGTACTTAAATCTATTCTTTTCAAATGATGTCCTCCAAGGAAGAATTAACATAATCGGCTTTATGCGTCTCAACCCTGTGGGGTTTTTGTTTGTTTTATTGTTATTTTTTTTATGCTCACTCTTTCCCCCATGTATGGAGTAGAAATAAAAGTTTTAAAAATGAAGTACTCGATGTATGTGTCTTCAGTTTGAATGTCTCCTAGTATTAAACTGTAAGTCCCACAAAGACATCTTGGGGTTTTATGTCCTCACCATTCACTGTGTTCCTAGAATTTACAACATTGTAGTCACCCAATAAATACTTGAGTGACTGAATGACACAAAGAATAAATTATTAAGAGAGTCCCTTAACAACTTCCATCTTTCTACTTGCTCAAATTTATTTCAGTCACACAAGGTCCAGCACCTCATTGCCCCACTTGTGGTTCACCTTAGAGACTGGTGATACCTAAATTCACCACCGGCCTTAGGGTTGGATCATTTCCTGAATCCCGAGGGCAAAGCTGACCTCAGACAGGCTTCAGGAAGAAACGGGAGAAGTTTCAAGCAATACTGAGCGTCTGAGTCAGAGGGCCGGGTCTGGTGTTTAGAGGGATTTAGATGCGGGCGTGCCTAGGAGCCAGTATCTGCAGATTTGAGTCTGCAGACTCAGGAATGCAGGGAGTTTTGGCTGCGGATTACCTCCGGCCAGAAGGAAGAGGCAGGGGAAGCAGATAAACCTGAGACTGAATGAACCCTTGGAATCTAGACAAAAACATCGCATATCCACACAAATGCATGACTGATGCATATTGGTCGATGGCCGGTGTGGGCTGTCTGCTCTCTGCTCTGCCACTCTTGGTGCATCCTGCCTGCCGAGGGCACTTTCTGGAGAGCAGGCATGCACCGGAGCTGGGGGAAGGTAGCCTCTATGGCTCATTTCCTTCCTGGACCCCACAGCATTTCCTTGCTCAACAACCAAACTAAGAGGATAAGGGGCCATATATTTTGATGACTCTTGTCATGTGCTGTGGCATGGGGAGAGAATCAAAGGAATGCACCACAGAGGTTAAAAAGACCAAGTAAATACAGTGAAAAGTGCCAGACTTTAGTTTTTGGGTTGTTTTTTTTAAGCGAATTACCAGCTTGACTTTTTAGTACTTAGGTGACATGGAATAGAAGCCACCTTCACAACTTCTATAGTATTAATTTTCTACGAAGCAGTGACATAGAACTACCCTGTATAATTGTGTTTGACACACACATAGTTAGACAGGACCGGCTTCATAACTGGTGGCGTTTAGTGCAAAATAAATAAATATACTGGAAATCCCTTTTTCCAAAAAAAAAGGAAAATCGTAATTAAGGTACTAATGTTTAAGGGGTTTTTTTTGTTTTTTTGTTTTTTTCCTTTCTTCCATTTCTCTCTTGACTTCTCATGGTGTTTTGATTTGTTATTTAATTGTTACTCAAAGTAAAAAAAATATTGAAAATATAGAGTATTAGTATGACTTTTCCAGTTCATCTTTATATGTACAAGACCAGCTTTAAATGCATATTTCAGACCATTTAACTGGTATGTAAAATCGTCAGAAATGACACAACCTCTGCTTCTTAGTGTGTTCTTGCTTTCTTATTGTATTCTTACCAGAATACCGGATGGACAGCCTTTTACTGGATATTTTTACTGGATATCCTTTTATTGGATATTTTAAGGTGAGCTCCTTTTCCACTCGTATCTCTCTCTGAGTAGAAAATTTCATGTTTTCATGACGTTATAGCGATGTACTTTAAAAATCTGTTGCCCTGTGAATGTTGGGGAAGTTGAAATGCCGTCTGCATAGCCTCTGTCTGGTTATGACTTGGTGATAAACCTAGAAATTTCTTTTTTAAACTGACCCAACAACTATAATTCCAATAAGACAAAAGTAAAAAATAAGAAGTGAGAAAGTGAGAGTTAAATGTATCAAGGGATTGACCTATCAATAATCAGAACACTGATGTTAATAATAATACCTGATTTAGTTAAAGTTCACTCCGTTCACACAGGCACTGAGATGTGTCATTTCATCCTCATATCAAGCCACTGATGTGCATATTAGAGCTTACATTTTAAAAACAAATTTCTGCAGTCACCAAGTTGTGAAGTAACTAGACCAAGGAGGTTCTAGTAGTGCAGGTAAAATTCACCCTCAGTGTGTCTGGCTCCAGGGCAGCCTGTCTCAACCTTATGTTATATTTTTATGTTCTTATTTCTGACATATTTCTACATGATGGATGTTCAGAATTGTTAATGCTTTTCTGAATACTTAATATAAAAGTTAGTATTTTGATTCCCAATTTAAATACTACTAAGGAGTATTAGGCAAGGGTATTGTTCATTTAACAATGAAATTTACTGACATGTTATTATAACTATAAAATGCTTCATCTCTATATGATAGAATTAGAACTATTTGGCCATAGTGAAGTTGGACCTGACAGAAAATGAAAGGTAATGCCTATTCGCCTCACATTAAAAGAATTTAATGTGAGGCAAATAGACATCTCCCACCTTAATGCCTCTTTGTTAACAAAGAAGGAAAAAATATTGTTGTAATTTTTTGTTAATCTATACTTATATTATCCAAAGGGTAATGTAAATGAATTTATCAAATGTTATATAAAATTATATTTTCTCTTAAATTTATAAATAGCTTGCAAACTCCATGTCTTAAAAAAAAAGTATACTGGCCTGGCTTGGCAGCCCATTTGGCTAGAACATTGTCCCAATACACCAAGGTTGCAGGTTTGATCCCTGGTCAGGGTACACCCAAGAATCAGCCAATGAATGCATAAATAAGTGGAACAAGAAATCAGTGTTTCTCTCTTTCTTCCCCTTTCTCTCTCAAATCAATAAAAAAAGTATACCAAGCAAAGGTATATACTATAGACATATACTATATCTCTAAAAGGTTATTTATGAATCAAATAAATTAATCATGGCAAGCTAAATATAATGCAGAATAATTGCTAGAAAGGAATGTAGTAAAATTTACATTTAATGTTTTATCACAACTTGTGGCAAGCTAGGAGAAATAATGAAAATATCAAATTTAATTCAGAAAGAATTTAAAATGAAGAAAGAGGAATATAAGCTGCAAACCACATAGAAGTGACTATTTGAAAGAGTTAAGATTTAGAAACAGAGACAGAAGACTATATAATGAAAAAGAAATAAGTTTCTCTCGATCGTAATGGATAGTGTGGGAATGTGTATTGAGATATAAAGCAGTTTAATCCAAAATAAATATAGTCATGCAGTGGTTTTACTAAGAAAAAAAAACGGGTTTCTCAAAATAAAAGACATCCTTTATAATAATGGTATTAAAACTTAATGGGGAATAAGTGTGCTTTTTAGAACATCACAGAATATTTTTCTTGTCTATATGCCAAGATGGTTATTCTCTTTAAAACTAAATCAAAAAGATTCATTGCCAGAGAAAGACCTAATTTTATCTGAATTTCATAGATAACACATTGTCTTCTCTGCTGTTTCAAAATGGATATAATAAGGGTGTGTTTCCTCTTATTCTAAAGTAAAAGTAATATTCAAAGTATAAGAAGACTATTTAAAACATGCTTCAATATTTAAAATTAAGTTATATATCACTAGGGCTTTTATTTTTAAATTTTCACCGGAGGTATTAGATAGACATGTTTCAATATACAAAAATTTGTTTATATTAGAGAAAACTATTAATATGTTTTATGGACCTCAAGTGCCTTCTTTTTGTGTGTTCTTTTATGGTTCATATTTATGTCCACAACAGTAACATTTTATTTATTGCCCTTTATGGAATTTTATTTTTGAATATATTTTTAAAAACCCTCTAGTTAAAAATCTACTCTAATTAACATTTTGGCTCCTGGCTGTTTTTGCCACCACACCTCACCACTTTCCCTCCTTTCTCTACTATATCCAAACGGCTTGAAAGCTTTCAGCTGGAAACCAATCTTCTCCTCACGTCTCTCAGTTTGATGGAAAAATATTTCCTCTCCTGAGCACCGAGAATGGTAAGAGTGCATCTCTGCTTTTGAAAGAATTCATTTCTAGTTCTAAACATTTTATTTCAATTTAGCAGTTAGCTTGGGCTCTCACAAAATGGGGGAGGTTTTTAAAATTTTAATCAAAATAGCCACTGAAATAAAACAAAACCGATTTTTTAGAAGAAATAACCTATTAAAACCAGGATTGTTATTTGAGAATGGGACTTTACTCTGGTATCCTATGGAGGTATATGGAATTACAACCCATTCAGAATGCTTTCAAAACACATGAAGAAATGTATGCATTCAATCCAAATAAAACCTGGCAGGGGTAGACTAAGACACGTTTGCAAGTTCTAATAGTATATTAAAAAGGTTGGGTTGAGGTGGGATTCTCGAATTCTATAACCAACAGAGCAAGCCTTTCGCATCTCCAATCTGCAACTGTGATACTGTCATATCATAAAAAAATACATATTTCGGTCTCTCTCCATGGCTCCTGTCCAGAGCGCCTAAAGCATCTGTAATTTCCTAAATGATAGAGGTGTTAAGAGCATCTTTTATTAAATATTTGGTCTTTGGCCTCAGTTCCTGCCACAGAGCTCCTAAATCCCTTGGAATTTCCTGCATTATTAGAATATCTCTGGGGCAGGGGCATAGGCGGGGGCGGCTCCTGGATGGCTTCAGAATGGGGGCTGGTCACCAGAAAGACAAGGCCATGATGAGAAGCTTAGAACTTTCAACCCCATCCCACATCCTTCAGAGAGGGCAGAGAGGCTGGAGATTAAGTTAGTAGCTGATCATGCCACCCTGGTTGGTGTGGCTCAGTTGGTCGGAGTGTCGTCCCATATACACAGAAGGCTGTGGGTTCAATTCCCAGTCAGGCCACGTATCTGGGCTGCGGGCCAGTGGACAGCTAATTGATGTTTCTCTTCGCATTAATGTTTCTTTCTCTCTCTCTCTCCACCCCCTCCTCTCTCTCTAAAATCAGTAAATACATATTTTTTAAAAATTAAACAAAAAACTGATCATGCCTACATGATGAAGCCTCCATCCATAAAATTTCCTTAACTATAAAGTTGGGAGAACTTCCAGGTGAGTGAATACACACATGTGCCAGGAGGACAGTGAATCCTAATGCCACAGGGACAGAAGTTCCTGTGACATTTCTGGACCTTGCCCTGTGCATCGTGTTCTATGTTATATAATAAACAAATATGTAAGTGTTTCTCCACATTATACTCATTCCATCAAAACCAAGGAGAACACATCCAGAGGATGGAATATTATTTGGCACTGAAGAGAAATGAGCTATCAAAACACAAAAACATATGTAGAAGCCCTAAGTGCATATTATTAAGTGAGAGAAGCCAATGTGAAAAGGCGACACACTGCACGGTCCCAACGACAGTAATCCCCCCTTATCCGCGGTTTCACTTTCCGTGATTTCAGTTGCCTGAGGCCAAATGTGGTCCGAAAATATTAAATGAAAATTTCCACAAATAAACAACTCACAAGTTTCAAATTGCACACCATGCTGAGTATCGTGATGAAATCTTGTCCTGATGCGCTCCATCCTGCCCAGGGCATGAATCATCTGTGTGTCCAGTGTGTTTACAATGTACACCACTTGCGCATTATTCACTTAGTAGCCATTTCTGTTATCAGATCAAGTGTCAGGATACCACAGTGCTTGTGCTCAAGTTACCATTATTAACCGTTATTATACTTAACAACAGGAGGAGGGATGCCCGCAGTTTGGATATGCCAAAGAGAAACCACAACGCGTTTGACTACGTAAGGGCAGAAACATAGTATATAAAGGGTTCAGTAGTGTCTATGGTTTCAGACATCCCCTGGGGGGCCTGGGATGTATCCCCTGTGGATAAGCAGAGACGTTCGTAGATGTCATTCTGGAACAGGAAAACTGTGGAGACAGTAAAAAGATCAGTGGTTGCCAAGTTTTGTTGGAGTGGGGGAAGCGGTGGTGAAGAGGGATGGATATCAGTGGAGCAACAAAAGACTTCTAGGGCGGTGAAAATACTCCGTCTGATACTATAAGGGTAGATATGTGTCATTATGTATCACAAAAGTGAATTCTCCTGTAGATTTTGGACTTGGGGTGATTATAATGTGTCATCATAGTTTCACCAATTGTAACAAAGGTGCCACTGTGTTGGGGAATGTTGATAATGGTGGAAGCTCTGCACCTGTGAAGGTAGGGGTATATGGAAAATCTCTATCTCCTGCTCAGTTTTGCTGTAAACCCAAAAGTGCTCTAAAAGTAGTCCTTAAAATAAAGTGTCATTTTGTATGGTACTCACCACAAACTACCAGATGCAGGTGAACTTACTTGAAACATGACAAAGAGCATTAGGACAAGATATTATGAATGTTAATCATTCTCTCCTTTTTTAAACATTTAATAGTCATCTCTAAATGTCATTTATATCATAATGCTTTATAAAGAACATTTATTACTTACATTAATTATAGATTTTATGGCAGACAGTGCCCGCTGTCTATAAAATACCTGTTGCCCTTCCCCTTTGCAAGATAACCTTGATTTCGTTTGGAGTAGTAATTGCTCCAGCCCCAA
Organism: Mormoops blainvillei; assembly: GCA_004026545.1. Classification (NCBI taxonomy): domain Eukaryota; kingdom Metazoa; phylum Chordata; class Mammalia; order Chiroptera; family Mormoopidae; genus Mormoops; species Mormoops blainvillei. Next base: position 203,456 of record PVJD01000667.1, read on the forward strand.
TCCTGCTCATTTTATAAGATATTTGATTTTCTTCCTCTTCTGCAACTAAGGATACTCACATGATCCAGTTCTGGCCAATTAAACTGAAGCAGGAGACTGCTTGGCAGATGGGGAGGAGGCTGAAATGACCACGCCTACCAAAACCTACCTTCAACAGGACCAAGTTCATTCACTAGACTTCTGTTTATCCTGCAATAGAAAAACGAAGCATTTTTGAAGGAATCACTATCATTTTTACCCATTATGTTCAGCACCTAATCAAAGATAGAAAACATGCTGATGCATAGAACAACAAACTGGAGATAAAGGAAAATAGATGTAAGCAGAAACAGGTCCATAGGTGATTCAGATATTATAATTTTCAGACAGCATATTAAAATTATTACAGGTAACAAATCAAGAAAGCAGACGAAAAGATGGAGAATTGCAGAAGAGACTCAGAATCCATCCAAACCATTAAGCAGAAATTTGAGAACTGATAAATACAAGAGTGAAGCTAACTATTTATTAGGTGGTTGGAAAAAAAAGATCATAAACAGTAAGGCAAGGACCAGCGGTCTGGAGGACATGTCTTTGGAAAAGATGCCTATGTATTCATGAAGAAAAAGAATATGAAAAATATCTGGACAAAACAGAATGTCCCACATACATGCACTGAAGGTTCTACTATGAAGGGATGAATAAGAGTAATGTTTGAATTAGAAGAAACAACAAGTCAAAGCCATAAGAAGTAGAAGGAAGACAATCAAATATAAGAGCAAAATTCTAAGAAATAGAAAATGCAAAAAATAATGTTTTTAAAAAAGCAATACATTTGTTGAATCGCTGGCAAGACTAATCTAGAAAAAGAGCCGAAAACACAAGCCAACTATATCGCATAACCACACACATGTGTATCACAAAGCAAATCATGGACTTTTATTTTATTGACTATTATAAAATAAACCATCCCAAAAGTCAGTGGCTTAAAAAGATAGTCCTGTATTGTCTCTCAGGTGTCTGGAAGTTTTGGGATTTCGGCTGATGAGACTGTGCCCACTTAGGAGGCTAAGACAAGCATATACTGAGAGGAGCAGAGAAAGGAAAAATGGGGCCACATTAAAGCTACCACAACTGTCAGCTATTTTATGCCCACAAATATTATGACATAGGAGATGTACAAATCTCTTGGAAAATAAAAGAAAGCTGAAATAAGAAATATGATTATTCCTATATTAAAGAATTTAAATGTGAAATCAATAATTTTTTCACAAAGATAGTTCCTGATAAGAATGATTTCCCTGAATTTTTCCGGACAGTTAACAAGGGAATAACACAAATATTGTATACGTACTTTTAGAAAAAAGAATAACACATGACTTCCTGTTTGGGTTTTGGGGTTCGCATGACCTTGATAGCACAACTGACAAGGTCATTATAAGAAAAATTGCAGGCTAAGATTTTTCATGAACATAAGAAAAAGTCCTAAACAAAATTATAATAAGTCAAATTCAATACTATGTACAAGGAGTAATACGTCATGGTTAATTTGGTTTATATTAAGAAATATTGCAGATTAGTTTAATATTTGAAATCAATCAATGTGGGACACTAAAATTAACAAAATAAAGAAAATCATCATATGGTTCTCTATAGAGATTTCTATTAAAAATCAGCGAACTAGGAAGAGAAAGAAACGTTCCTGATTTGATTAAGTGTATCTATCAAAGACCTTCGGCTGTCATCACATTCACTGTGGAAATACCAAACTTTTTCCCCTTAAACTTGCAATCAGGTTGAAGATGCTCATCCCCTCTTCTTTCGGACATTGTCCCAGGGATCTTTGTAGTGTCATAAAGCAAGAAAAAGAAATAACATGTTCCAGGTTTCAATCGGAAGAAATAAATTCACTGGTATTCACCATTAACACTGGAAGTACCAATATTATGTATAAGGATATATCACATTCCATCCAAATCATTATTATTTTGTATGAGGAAAAAGACTTGATAAAATACCAAAATCTATCCCAGAAAAACAAAAACAAAAACAAAAAAATGTGGCAATTGACAGGAGACTTTAAGGTAGAGGTAGGAAAATAGAAAGAAAAATTGGTGCTGACCTGGCTGAACATTTATTAATGTACATTTTCAAAGAATAATTATTAAAACAGTTTATAATTTATAATATTAAAAGGTGCCAGAGTTATAGTATTAAGTTTTTAAAAGTGCCATTTGCTTTTATTTTTTTATGTATTTTTTTGTCAGTCTAAGCACACTCACATCATAACTGTTTTTTAATAATAAAAATATAACAAAAAATAAACTATGAAAAATCAAAAATAAAAATTGCTTACAGTGTTACTTTTGGGAAGCAAAAATGGAAATGAATAGGGAGTTTCTATTTTTTTAATTTTGCACTTTACTGTTAAATGTTTGCATTTTTTCTAACCATTGTATCTCTTTTACTTTAGTTTCATTATTACTAGCAAGCAAGGGGGGTTTGTATTAAAGCTATGAAGTGTTATTTTCTTTGCATCTGTATACATAGCTCTAAAAAACTAATGTGTTTTATAATTAACGGAAGGAGGTTGACGAGTTGATCTGGAATGATCTTTAAGTGACATTGTTGCTTAGGCAGTTTATGTAATTCTAGGCCTGCAGTGATGAGGTGTTAAGGGTATATACGTATATATTATAAATATATTTACATCTACATAAAACATCAAATGAATGAAGTGAGTGGTTTTTTGCTTTGGCTTGGTTTTTGGTTTTCAAAAAATAAATTTTATTTACGAGGTCTTCGACTACCAAGTCCTTTGAAATCTCTTCCAGAAACCCTGCATTTTGCATAGGCTTTTGTCAGCCAGAGCTGAGAGTTCTCCATACCCAGCATAAATGTTCTTTTTGACTGGCACATAACCGCAAAGCTCTTTGAGAATTTTTGTTTTTACCAAAAATATTAAATTACTTCATCACTGGAGGGCCCCTGTGTACTTTCATATTCCAGCGAATAGCCTGGTAACCTCACAGGAGCAGGAAATGAACTGAAATCATAAAATGTAATAAACATTTCAAATGAGTTCGCCTCTCTGTGCTCAGCGTGTGGAAGCGCAGAGCCCTGGCCGCTCCCGCCAGAAGAAGCTACGCGATTCCATTTGCCTCCTGGCGACCAGGCAGGAAAGCGGCTGGAATGAGAGGCTTCGCGGAGTTCAAAACAAGAGCCTTCGCAGATGGATAACCCGAGAAGCTGGAAAGCACGAGAAGAATGCAGCCCTTGCGCTAAATTACCTAAATGGAAATCACTCGCCCAGGAGCTCCGTCCTGCTGGAAACTCTGATCAATCTCTGAGGAAATTAGCAGTTAAAGAAAATCTCCAGGCTAAACAGTTTTTTTAAAAAAAGGTTTATAGTCACGAAACTGGAGGGGGAAAGGTAGATTGTTCCTTCTAGAATTATAATGAATTTGGCTTTACTTCTTTGTTTTCCTTTCAAAACGTCTTACATCCTATTTTTAATGGCTTTTAGAAAACAGTGGTTGAGTCAGTGAGCCCGATTCAACCCAAGGTGTGCTGACAGTTTAGCTGGAAGCACTAGCGGCATCTCTTACGTCATTTATAAAGTAAAAAAAAAAAAAAGAAAAGAAAAAGAGTATTTTCATTTGTTTTAAAGGGAAGCAAAAATAATTGTAAAAGCAGAACAGGTAGTCTTCAAATTTGAGGCAAGTTCTCTAAAATACACAAGAGTCACCATTTGAAAGTTGGATCAGTTTTTCTCATAGAAAGAATGTGAAATTGTGTGAAGGTTCACAGAATAGTGCTATACTATAACCATTACATAGTTTATATCGTAACGTTTGGGAAAATGTATCCTGGGAATCTCAGCCAAGATTCTTATGTGCAAGTAACAGGAAGCAGCTCGCTGCTGACAGTGAACTGGGAACTCATTAAAAGGAAGCAGGGTTATCTCTTAGAACTCAGGAATGCTGACTGGCTGCATGGGAGCTTTGACAAGGAACTATCTGTAAAACTGTCGTGGCCACCCCTCTGTCTCATCTCTGCGTGTTGCCCTCACTGTATATGGTGGGCAGTACGTCATCACCCAGTAGCTTCTGAGGCTTGTCTACTCCCTCTGGAAATTCCATGTTAGACTCACCGGACTAGGTCTTGATTGTAATTTCAAATGCCCGTGTAATTGGTCTAGTTTGGATCAGGTGTCCATCCAAAGCCCAGATGGCTGCCAGGATATCCATCCTCGGCAAGGACGCGTTTCTTGGAGAAAACAGTAGTCTTAGTACAGAAATCCAAAGTGAGTTTTAACTCATGGCATCTGAAGGTGAAACCACAGTCCAAGATGACTCCAATGGTACAGTTGGGGTTGGTGGCGGTGACGTGGGCCACATAGTCAGCATGGCTCAAGAGAGGAGTGGGTAGCATACTTTTTTGTTGTCACAGACAGTGCCACTAGGAACTGTCATGTAAATGCTTCCTTGGGGTATTCTGCAAGATGGTTCTCAAGGGTGTGCCTGGGAGTCACGTTGCATGAGCATCTCCATGTTCGTGAGACCACAACGAAAAGTCACTGTGTTAATGTGCTTATTCCACTGACGATGTTAAATAAAGAATTCCCTTCGGTGGATATTATTCCAAACATCTGATAATATTACAAGGTTTATTTATTACCGATTGGATAAATGTGAATGGAATTCTCTTATGGCTTTAATTTGAATTTTCCTGATTGTTAATGAGGTTGAGAATCTTTCCATATAAATATTAGCCACGTAGGTTTATCCTCTCTGGATTAGCTAATTATATACTCCCATCTTCTATGAGATTGGTTATCTTTTATGTATCAATTTATAAGATTCCTTTAAGTATTCTTTTAAGCTTTTATATTGAAGTTACATGTATACTTTTACTTATAAATGAATACAGTTTGAAAGGTTTTGAAGGCTATATAATACTTTATATTCAATCATAAAATCAAACATGTTCACCTTACACAAGCAGATACTGAACAAATAAATAATATTCCCAAGGACACCCAGACATTGGGTGGTAGCCAGGCATAGGGCCTGTGTCTCCAACACCTTACTCGGGTCTTTCCCCCTCCGACCCAGCCAAGTTACCAGGAACGTGTGCGGGCCCAGCGTGGTTCCAACCACTGAGGATGTCAACACGAACACAGAGCTGGTCCTCCTCAGGTGACACTTTCACACCAGGCTGACCTCTCTAACAGGGCAGACAATGACAAATACTTCAGGTCTAAAATATGGCATGTCTTCCATCCCCTTGAGCTTCTGCATAGGTGTCACTTCCCTGAAACAAACCTTCTCTGTTTTTTCTGTCACCTTTATTCTTACTCCTCCTTCCAGATTCAACCTAGTCACATCCCCATCTCTAAAGTATTCCCTTAACTGTCTCAGGTACTGTGCTAGACACTTCTGCAGGCAAGCTACTCTCATGGTCTTCATCTATTTTCAGCTCTGTCTTCCTGCAAATACTGTGAAACTGGAGGTCGGGCCCCTGGGGTTTATATTCCCAAGTGCCAGATGCGTGACAGGTTGGTAACAACTGTTTGCTGAATGCATGAACAATTGGTGGAATAAAAGAAAGCTGGGGGAGGGGTGTCAGACCCTATCTAGACAACTCCGCATTCCAGTATGATCAATGGGATGAGTGTGCTTGAGGTTACAATGCATGCCACCCTATGTAGGTACACTGTCATTATTAAAATGGTTTATTCTAATGGCAGAGCCTTGAAAACATCTCTCTTTCTCTGGGCCTGGCACCTTTTAACATGTTTGGGATGGATTTCTAACGACTGTGATCTATGACTATTTGACTTATTGCCAACAAATATAATTTAGAAAATGGTTAGCTCTGGAAGACAAGCAATTAACTTCAAACTTGCTTTAAATTTTAGAATTTAGCCTAGTTTGATCAGATGCGTTTTGCAGAAGCAGGATCAGAAAAAGTGTTAAAGATGACCCTACGTTAGCGGAATTCATTTTCTACTAAAAGCGTAGGTGGCAGATGTCTGGTAAAGTGAAATTCATCACTTACTTTTCACAGCGCACTTGGTGAGAAAGTGACAAATAGACCCCCCAAAGGATTGTGACACTCTCGATACGTACAAACCTTTTTAGATTGCTTTCCAGCTTGAGAGTCATCAGGAACATCCTGCTACAATTTATTGTGAAATCAGGAGTCACGCAAGAACTTCAAGGTCAAATACACTTTAATTCATTATTGCTTTTATTATATCTGGTTTACTGCTGCTAAGCATTTTAAGTAGTTTGGGAATTACAAGTATTTCCACCAGAATACATTAACTAGAAATAATTTTCCCTTACTTTTTTTCCTTCTGAAATTGCAGACATCACATAAACCTTTCTCTAAAATGGAAACAATTGACTTGATGACTGTGTGGATCTATCTAAGGGAGAGTCAACATCGGAGTGTATGAGGTTACTTCCTGCTTGGAAATTAAGCCCCTTTGCTTGTTCCATAAACAAAACTCGAACCGCCTGACGAGTAACATGTTATATTGTCTATTGTTCTCTGCTCTATCCCTTGCGCATGGCACAGAGGCTGGAACTTACATGTATTTTTGAATGAAGCAGGTAACAGTATAGAACACACCTGAGCTGAAGAAAACAGTTAAGAAAAATGAAGTAACATTTTCAAAGTTGACGTCAAGTCCTAATGACAACCCAGGGTCCTGATTGGAGGTTACTTGTTTTTAACTCCTATCTTCTCCTTCAGCAATGTGGTGTGTTTTATTTAGCCAAGGCCCAAACCTGGCAATTCTGCAATCTTCAGACTCCCTTTCACAGCTCCTTCAGGAAAGAGGTTCTATCCTCGGGCTCTCCCTTAGGAATCTTGTTTTCAACGGACATCTTTCCCATACCTCCTAAGCTATTCCTTATCACTAGGACAGAAAGAGGTGACTGGCCTTGGCCCGGGATGAAGTGTCCACAAGCTAACGTTAGCACTAATGCTAATTGCTCTTAGTGGTCCCCAGGCACTGTGGCACTCAGAAGGGATGGACAACAGCTCTCCGGTCACATCCCTCCTTATCCACTGCACAATTACACAGGGCTGTTCCCCGGGTGTGCCTCCCTTGCCTTCACTGATCCTCCTTATAAATGCTTTTCTTGTTCTCCTCTAACGACTGCGACCGCATTCCCACATTCTGCTTGGTCCTCATTGAGAACCAGGTGCTGTGAGATATTTGGAGCTTCATAGTGAAAATTCAAATGACCAAATCACAGAATTTTCCACTCATATCTGTATCCCAGGTATATGCTATAGGGTATTAAATGGTGTATTTGAAGTGCATAAGAGCTATGGAAAAAAAATAAGATGTGGGGAGTGGCAGGAGGTGGTAGCATTTAACGGAAGAGGAAAGAGCCATTGAGAAGACAGGACGTGAGCAGAGTCTTGACAGTGAGGTAGTTGCCGTGGAGGTGAGAGGTGGGCAGGAGGGGGCGTCATAGGCAGGGCCAACAGGGGCAAAGGCCTCAAGGCAGGGGCCTGCCTGGTGCATTTTTAGGAAGAGCAAGGAGGAGGATGGCCAAAGTCAGGTGTGCAAGACGGAGGGCAGCTGCACAGCAGGTCTGGGAGGCGGGCGTGGGTGGCGAGGAAGATCCCCCGGATTCAGGACACTGCTTTCTCTCTGGGCCAAAAGAGGAACCGCTGCAGGATGCTCAGCTGAGGGCTGGAGGAAGCTGATACACTTCTGTGGCCTCCATGTGTCATCTTTAATATTTAATAATTCTCATTTATTGGGCGCTACGGCAACAGGGTTTTAGGGAAAGATATCATTCAGGTTCCTGGATCAAAGGAAAAAAATCATAATTTAATAGCTGGAACTGAGACAAAAATGAAAATGATACATAGGATGCACAAAAAGCAGCCGATTCAAAAAAGATTGCCTTAAATATATCAGAAAAGGGAAAAAACTAACAATAAATGAGTTAAGTGTTCAGCTTAAGGAGTTAGGAAAAGGGCACAGAATACATTTAAATAAACTGAAAGAAAGTATACGAGGTCTGTCCAGAAGATATCCAGCCATGTAATATGAAAAATAACGACAATTATTGAAGAAGATACAAGATACAAGAAACATTGTACATAGGACAATGACAGCTCAGTCCCCTTCAAAGAAGGCACCTTGGGACCTCTCACACAGTTCTCCCAATTGCCATCAGCTGCCCCATTATATCTTCCTGAATCTCATCGAAGGTCTGAAATCTCTTCCTTTTCAAAGGTGATTTTAGTTTTGGGAAAAGTAGAAGTCACAGGATACCAAATCTGAGCTGTAAGGGGGCTGAGTCACCTGGGTGATTTGATGTTTCGTAAAAATCTCTGCATGAGACGTGGTGGGTGAGTGGGCACGTTGCCATGATGAAGCTGCCAATCACCAGCTGCTGATAACTGCCTTCTGAATCATCTGAATAGTTTCTGCAGAGGAAACGTTCAAGCTTACTGCAAAATTTAATGCAGATTCATTGCTCTACTCACTTAGTCATTTTGAATGTGACAGCCACGCAGTACACATGCTCATTCAACGGTGTCTACTGCCCTCAATGACTACTACGGTGAAGTCATCATTGTTCATGCATGTGCATTCCAGTCCACTCTCTTTGGCTGCCAGGTTACATCAATGTCATGCAGATCATTGTCGTTATATTAATAATGGCTGGATTTTTTTTTCCAGACAGACCTTTTATAATAAAAGTGAAATCAATGAAATAGAAAATGAAAATCTAGTCAGATTGCTAAAACCAAAAGTTTATTCCTTTAACAGACTAACAACAAAATTTCTGAAAGAACTGAATGAGAAAACAGAGAGAAGTTACAAATATATACTATTATAAATATAAACTAAGAGATAACGGGATAAAATTAACACATAAACTAAGAATAAGACAATATCATCAATTTTAACCATCCTATATCAAAATACAGACCAAATAGACCAATTCCTAGAAAACACATCTTTCTGAAGCTGGTCCAATACCAAATAGGAAGTCTCACTAATTTTATAAATATTAAAGTAATTGAAACAATAGTGTGGTCTGTCAAAATAAACACCAAGTCCAAGTAATACTTACAGGTATTTTCTAACAATGGTTATAGTTCTTAATCATTCCCCTCTGGAAATCAAAAAGAAGGAACACTCTCATCTCATTGGTATCACTTTGACTCCAAAGTCAGGATATGCAGTTTAGGGAAAGGAAATCTCCAGCCCATATAGTTCTGGGCTATAAATATAAAATTCCTAAACAAAATATTACCATATCAAACCAAACAATCCATAGAAAATATAATGCCCAGAACTAAATAAGGTATAATTCAGGAACGTAAAAATCATTTAATTATAGAAAATTAAAAATTCCCTTCACCACATTAACAAATCAAAAGATCTCTATATTTGCACATCAGTAGCAGAAAAGCATTCGATAAAGGTCAACATAAACACATGACAAAAACTCTTGGCAAGTTAAGGATACAAGTGAATTTCACTTGAAAAAGGGTATCTACAAATTGCCTATCATAGCCGCGTCCTAACTGAGGAAACATTAGAAACACCACCTTTGTAGTCCACATTGTGGAAACATTTGGAATCAAGGGTTTTGGGTGCCTGAGCTAAAGCAAGATCACTTCACCAGCTCAGTTTCCTGGGGCTGAGAACTTGGCGGCTGATGCCCTCGCAGCCAGTGCAGGGACGGGCAATTAGAAACCTCAGATGTCGGTACGTCACGAAGTAAAAATACCTTGTTTTCAATTCGGTAAAAACTTTCACGTTACAGCTGTTTCCCTAAGGCAATGATCTCTCCTTCCATCCTCACTCAGTGCCGTCCCCTCAAGCCCAGGCAGTGACTCAGGTGGCAGTTTTGCTCCTTCAGGGCTTCGCCTCCTCTCATTTAAAAGTTAACGTAGAAGTAATGAGTAAACGAGTTCGGGTTAGGTGTTTCTTCTCTTTTTTCTTTTTGTTTTGTTTCTGATGTTTTCTTTGTTTTAATTTTTATATTTTTAATTATTTTTTTATTTCAATGACAGCTGACATACGTTATTATACGGGGCAAAAAAGGTAAAGGGATTAAGAAGCACAGATCGGTTGTTACGGGACAGTCACGGGGAGGTAAAGAACAGCGGAGGACATACAGGCAATAAATAGTCTAATGACTGTGCGTGGCGTCAGTGGGTGCAAGGTTTATTGGGATGACCACTTATTAAGTTAGGTACTGTCTAATCACTGGGGTGTACACCTGAAACTAATATAACAATGTATTTCAAGTGCAATTGAAGATAAAAAATGATAAACTTTTCTTACATTTCCTTGAAGATCACTCCAAGGGAGAAAGAAATGGGGTGGAAGGTAAAAAGGAAGAAGGGCCATTTCACACATCGCTTTCTGAGGAAAAGAATGGGGAGTGTGTGCTCAATACTGATTGAGTGAATGGAAGATTGACCAGCTCTCTTTTTGCTTTCAGCGGTTCATCCACCCTAATCTCCCTCTTCCCCGCTGCACTTGGAAACCCTAAACCCCACTTATCCAGGGCTTAGGCTCTGCCATCAGAAAGGCCTGAGATCCAGTTCTTATAGCCACCGTGGGACTCCCAGCAGGTTCCTCAGTGTATTAGTTGCCTGTGGCTGTTGTAGCAAATTACCACAAACTGGCTGACTCAAAACAGCATAAACTTATTTTCTCACCATTTTGATGGTCAGAAGTTCAAAATTAAGGTCTCAGCTGGGTCACACTTCTTCGGGAGGCTCCAGGGGAGAAGCTGTTCCTTGATGCTTCTAGACTCTTCCAGCTTCTGACAGCTGCCAGCACGTCTAGGTTTGTGGCTACATCGCTTCAAGGTAGGGAGATTCTAATATTTCTGGTCACTCTTGACAGTGCAGTATCCTCTGGGGATGGTCGAATCTCACGAGTGATTGCATTTAGGGACCACCTGAGTAACTGAGACTAATCTCTCCATCCTGAGTTTAGATCCTTGACTTAATCATGTCTGCAAAGACTTTACCATATAAGGTAGCACTCACAAGTTCCAGGGACTAGGATCTGATTTCTTTAGAGACCACCAACCATCCCAGGATGCTTAATCTCTCCAAGTTTCAGTTTCCTTATCTTCAAAACAGAGATAAGAATACCAAACACATAAGGATGTGGTGTTCTGATGGCTAAATAAGAAACATAAATATAAATGAACATAAACACACACACACACAAACTTGACATGCTCAATAAATAGAGCTTAAAGAAGACCATGATTCATCCTTACAAAGTTTTGTGAGCTATGCACATTCCTTAGCTCTCTGAAACTCTTACATCCTTAAAAATATAACTACATTTACATTTCAATTTATTTTGTCCCACTACATAGCCTTTTACTGTGTTTCCTGGATGTTTTGCTTGTCTGTCTGCAAAAATCTTAGCTGATATATTACACGTTGTCATTGTTATAAGGAATTCCTTGCCTGGAGGAGGAGACGACTGTATGAGTTGATGGGCATTGTACTTTTGAATGAATCAGACGTGATGGGAGAACAGAGAAGGTGGCTATTAATTTTGCCTGAATTTCCCCACAGGAGATGTCTACTTAGCCCGACCTGCCAACTGGCCACAAGGGCCCGCATTTCCTTTAAGGAAAGCTTTGTCCATCTTCGCTAAGTTCGCTACAAGAGAAATCTTAATTTCATTGACACCATCTTTTAAAATTTTCATCTGGGCACCAAAAGCAAAAGTAACCGGACCCAAGTATTTCAACACATTTAATTGTTTCTTCGTTCGTTTTCTGTTGTTTTGGTTTCAACAGGTCGCTCTGCCTGAGACCCTGGTTTTGGTGTTCAGGGCAAGAGCGGCAGATGAGGCTTCTTGTGCCTTGGGATAAATGCTCACTCAGCCTGGCCAGACACGAGACGGAAGAGCGACGGTGTGCCCACCGGCAGACTAGAGGGGGTACTGCTTGTTTTGATTTTATGGGAGACGGTCTAAAACGCATCCATGTGAAGAACACGCCTGCCGGAGAGTCGTCGGGTCTGGGGCAGATGACGGCTGAAATTACTAACAGCCCCGTCGACAACAGCATTTGTGCCTCAAAGCCTCCGTCTTCCGTCTTGTGGAAGCGTTTTCCATGCCACGCTTCATGCTCCTGGGAGAAGAAAATAGAGCGACTTCTGGGTTAGTTGATAGCTTCCTACTGTGTCTTTTCTTTCTGGAACTAGCACTGCCACTGTTATTGTCAGTGGAAAACAGGCTCTTCCATGGGATCGTGATTAAAGCATTCCAAGAACCCACGCCCAGGAGATTGTGGGGTGGCAGAATTGATTTGAGTGGAAATAGAAGCTTCCCGCTGGGTTTCCAGTGTCTCATCTCCCTCTGCCCCACCGTGGAAGATCAGGACCAGAAAGAGAGTCAGCATTCGGAGATTCTGTGCCGTATTAAAGCTCAGTTCAGTCCAGCATCTGGCTGGCTTAGCTTGTGTTCCCGGCTGCAATCCGCGGCTGTGCGGAGGTATTCAGGCTCCCACCTGGGACCTGCGTGTGGAGTCCACATGGCCACTGGCCAGGTGGCTGCTAAGGCCATGAAGATATGGCGAGAGGACGCACAAGTGCATGGTGCAGGTGTGTTCCGAGGTGGGAGGGAGAGAGAGAGAGCACCTTGTTCCCCCGGGGTTATGTAACCAGGAGCTTTTTCCAAAATGACCAATCAACTTCCCAAGCTTTCACGGGCTTTTGGCAGGTCTACCTCCTAGTTAGACTGACAGGACTCTGAGGTCCGTCTCCTCCCCCGGCCCCCCCTAACAATCCAGTACTGGAGTGGGGAGGGAGGAGTGTTAATCCCCTTGGTGGGACAATGCTGAGATCCCCTGGGGAGTGAAACTGTAGCTTCCTGGTGATGCAAACAGGCTTATTTAGCTCAATATCTAATTTTCTTTGCCTCTCTTTCCTTTATTATTAATTAGCAAAATACCAGTGGTAACAACCATTACCTTCATTTCACCCTCAAACTTCCTGAAATACTGATTAAAACACTCTTCCTTCGACTCCTACTTGCATTGTAAGATCTTGCAATCTGAGTTATTCTACTGATATTATCAAACTAAAAGCTATCCATGAAAATCATCATATTTAATGATCTTTCCAAAATTCTTCCTCTTTAGTGTGAATGTGTCCGTCGCATTTTGCACGGCTTATAACCCATCTCCGTTCCCTCACATTCCTCACCCCGCACTTCCATTTTCCATGCCCCCAGCACTGTTCCAATTCTATTTCACTTCTGTCTTTCATAATTTTTCTTCCTCCTTTTGGAACATTCCTTATGTTGTTATGACTTTGGTGTTCTCTTTTTATGTCTCTTTACATTCTTCCCTTTGCTTCTACTCTTGGTTTCAACGCCCATGGTCATTTTGGTGTCGGGCTTACATCTCTCAGCCATGGCAGTCGATTGGAGAAGGGGAGGCTGATGGAAAGAGAGAGAGGTCCTTTCTCCAGCCCTGATCTTTTTCTTACACACCCAGACGCCCCCTCACATCTCTGCTATGAATCCTGTTGATATCTTCAACTCAACATACTTAAAAAAAGCTCATTTCCTTGACCTTCACATCAGTCCTTTCTCCTTGTCCACGCCTATTAATGCCACAGTGTATTAATCTTTCAGTTAACCTGATTTAATACCGTTTATTCAACTGTAACTTTTTCTTTCAACTTCCAGTCATAAAAATCTATACAAGCTCTCTCCACATGGCCATTCACCAAATGGCCCAACCTACTTTTCCAGCCTTCTTTCCTACACGCTTTAAAGATAAAGCCAACGTTTATCTCAAGTCTTAGAATGTCAAAGTGCATAATTACTTGAATTATTTATTAAAGAAAAGGAAGGAGAGGTTTCCATTATTCTCAATTATCGAATGTGCTTTGGAAAGATTAAGCAACTTGCCAAATGCTATACCTTCAGGACATGACATGGCCAGGGGGAGATTTCAGGTCATCTCACGCCAAACATGCTAATTTTTAAAAATATAAAATGATGTGTTCTAGAGCTTTTCCAAGCCGCTGTCTTGCTCCTTGTACCCCCTTACAAATAGTCTTACATGTAGACTTCCTAGTAAAAACAAATCATATCTTTAGCCTCTCTTGGAACTATTCCCTCACTCAGTCATTTCCATGAAAAGTGACCTCATCCCAGGTCCCAGGTGAACTGACCACTGATCCACGCGGCCCTCTCTCACCAGAAGAAACACTTCCTATTGAACATCGATTGCACTGTATTTACGCTGCTTTCCAGGCGCGTGAGACACGTGTCAGAGCTGTCCGAGTGTTCACCCCCACTCCTTTCACAGTGTTCAGATTCTACCCTTGTGGCTCTTCCTTTCCCACAGAAAAGAAATGCCTATTGCGGAAACTTGACCACAGCAGGTGCACAATAAATCATTCCTCGATGGTCTTTAGAGTTGTTTTTTTTTTGTGTGTGTAAATAGTTTGAAAGTTTAAATCTTCTATGAAATATTTGAGACATGCAAAATATATATACAATGCATACCCTTCAACACACTATCCAGCTAGAAAATAAACATTACCGGTCAGAGTTTCTGAGGCATCCCTCCCCATCCACCTGCTGCTCCATCCTAAATTCGATGTGTCGAAGTCTTATTTATTCACTCTTTACTTGTCTTACTTAGGTACAAATTCCCAAAGATTAAAAGTTCACTCTCTAGTAAAAGTGAATTCACAAGGAAGCAGGAGAAATGGAGGATACATTTCTCCGGGGCTCACTGACTCTCTTAGATCTGCAGTTGGATTTCCCTGGACTCATATCCAGTTGAAACGTGAGGTTAATATTTATTTTTAGTCTAGAGAAACATATATGGTCAGCATCTGAGTTCCCTAGAGGAAAAACAGGAAGACTTCTGTGGTGCCAGCTGTTTCATTGAGCCTGAGAAGGTTCCCTTCGTTAGTTTTTGTTCCTCACTAATATATTTTTACCCAGAAACAATGTATCTGTGATCATTTCTTCCTCTATGAGAAACCAGACATTCTATATGATAACATTTAAAAAACTTTTTTCTTCCTCTTTGCACTTTCGGGATATTGTTTTAAAGTATGAGGACATTTTTTTTTTCATGGCATTTAAGACACTTTACAAACCCAATTATGATAATATTAAGGGATTTTGTGGGACATAAGATGTAATGTGAGACATTTTGGATTTTGATGTTTTCCTCTTTAATTTAGAATATTTATGTTCACTTTCAAGGGATACTTTAAAAGGAATAATAAAATGAATATTTATTAAATGACCACTCGACTTAAGAACTAGATTATTAGTAATACATCAGCCTGTGACTCCTTTCCTATACTATATTTTCCTTCTCCTTGTCCCTTGAGTTTTCCTCTGATTTGTTTCTATTTTTACAGTTTCATCACATTTGTCTATACCTCAAAACACTCTGTTGTAAACTTTTGCTCATTTTAAGTTTGTAGAAATTTTATCACATTGTAGGGAGTCAGCTATAACTGTCTTTTGTTACCAAAGGTTAAGTACTGATGCCTGCTCCTATAACTCAGTTTTCATTAATCTATAGTGTTTTATTTTTTGATATAAGAAATTCTTATTTAATTATCTGTCTACATATTTTGATTTGCATTTTTTGATGTTGCACTTAATACTTATATAAAAATTCGTGTTCGTGTCTCCGGGTTCATACATGTAGAAGTTTGTCTACTGGTTAGTTGTCTTTTCTTGATGACTTTTAGGAGTTAATTATCTATTTTTGGTTCTCTGTCTTAGTTAGTCGTAGGTGTAAAAGGTAGCTTCTTTCAATTTGGGAACTGTCATTTCACCTTCTGCATGGTGTCCTCTAACGAATGGAAGCTCTTAATTTTAATTTAATCGAACTTATAAAATTGCGATTTCATGCCCCATTATAAATATCCTCTTATATTTTCTTCCAGGAAGTTTGAAGTTTGCCTTTTATTTCCTAAGTACTTGTTACATCCAGAATTATTATTGTCTGTGGTATGAATAAGACTGTAATTTCGTATCTTTAAAATTCCAAGCACATTTATTTTATTGAATTTATATTTTTCCCATTATTCTCTGGTGTCACCTCAGTTCTCCATTAGCTCTCTATAGGTCCTGCCCCTTAACCTGAAGCCTACATTTTCACCTCCTTGCCGTGAACCATGCACAGGTGCCCTGCCGGCACCTCAAACATTTGTTCATACTTTAACCCATTTTTTGTTACTTCTCCTTCAGACTTAACTGAAGTACTTTTTCGCCTAAGCAAACCGCCAGCTGAAGGAGCATTCTTTCTCTTTTCAATGTAAACTTTCAGCTGCGTCTAGTAGATGTTTGTCTTTTTATGGTAATGTAAATCCCTCCTTTCTTTGTAATCCTTTTGAAGTTGCCCTGGTTCAGTCCCTTCTGCTGACCGCGATTACTGCCACATCTTAATATCTGGTTCCAATTTCGTGATACTCAAAAATGTAGACAGACGGAGGGGTCCAGCAGATGGAGGTCAAAAATATCAGTTGCATCAGTTGCTACAAGGAGTCTGTTTTTAATATGGCCAAGGAAGTTCTGCCCAGACTGACCCTACCCTGGAACACAACCACAGACTCCAGGGAGAAAAATGGGGAAAAAGCTCTGTGAAGGTGCGAGAGGGCACACAGGACTGGGCAAGCTGGAGAGGGGATGCCGAATGGATGCCTGGCGCTCAGGAAAAGCCAATACCAACGAAAACGTAAAGTTACGGATAAATATAACAGACTATATTTTCCTTTCAATTTATTTAAAGCACATGACTCTTTAAAATCAAACGTTATAATATTCTTATGTGGTGCTTCCATATGCATTTTAAAGTGTATGAAAAATGCAGCATAAGGGATGTGGGGATACATGGGCTTATGCTGTTGGAAAATTTCTGCATTTAACATGAAGTGGCATAATATTAACTCTAAATAGACTATGAAAAACAAAGGATTAAACACCAAAATATAGTGCAAAGGGCCATAACCAAATAGCAGATAGATTAAAGGAGAATTCTAAAATTATTCAGATAATTTAAGAAGGAAAATTAGCAAACACGCAGAGAATCGAGAAAAGAGGAAGAAACAGAAAACAATTAATAAAAAGTAGACTATCCAACCACACCCAAAATTACATTCATTGCCACAGTCAAACACAGGAATTGTTGTAACTACATGCTGCCTATAAAATTGTAGTTTAAACGCAAACATACAGTTGAAAAGTCAGCGTGCGGCAAAAGCTGTAGCGTGCAGACAGCCTAAGGAGGGGACAGCGGCCCCATGCACATCTGATGAAACGGACTTAACAGAAACAAAGCATTTCCAGAGATCGAGGGCAATAGGTCATAATGATCAAAAATGTTTATTTCTTTATAAACATATAATAATCATAAATATGCGTGAATCAAGTAACGGTGCTTCAAAACAATATAAAGGAAAAATTGACAGTGTTCTACAGAGAAAGAGCCACTTTTATGAGAGAACAAATAGACAATATCAGAAACAGGTAATCTAGACGATGCTATCAACTGCCTTAATGTTGGTATTTATAAAACATTACATCAACCGTGGCAGCACACACGTTTTTTAAAAGTGTGCTTGATAACTGCACCATTATAGGCCATATGCTTAACCATAAAACATGCTTCATTAATTTACAATAACTGAAATCACACAATCTCTTACCAAGATGCGATTGAATTAGAAGTGCATAATAATAAGATATTTAGGAAAACAGAACATTCGTAAATTAAATACTATAAGTGGATCCTAGAAGAAATCACAAAGGAAAGTAGAAAATATTTCTAATGGGATGATAGGGCACACACATTTCAACATTTGTGGGTACAGCCAGCTGGATAGAGGGAAATGTACATTGGACGGGACCTGCCTTGGGCAGAAAGTACTAGGCCCTTGCTCCGTGGAGTCCTGAAGGTGGCCCAAAGTATGGCCTGGGGTGGTCATGAAGGGACAGAGAGCTGGAGGTCATTAACTCACCACAGTTCTCCCAACAAGGCACATCTCTCCATAGACCTGACCCCAGGACACAAATAAGGATCACCTGCAACAGCTCCTACAGAGGCTGCCATAGGGCTGACCTCATTAGTTCACCCCCAGAGACCAAAGGAGGTTCTGGCCAGTCCCCACGAATCATAAATGAACTTGAACTAGAGGACTCCGGAAGGCCATCGCAGACGGCACTGGTTCCCCACCACTGAGGAGGTGGATGTGGCCCGGATGATCGCTGAGCATCCTCCAGGGCGAGAAGGAAGGGACTACCTCTGCACCCGGCGCGTGGCCGGGCTTTGCGGGCTTGGGGGTGGGGGTTCTAGGAACGGAGGCTTATGTTTAGGAGACAGTAGGACTCCCCCTCTCTCCCCTTTGCGTGAGCAGTCGGCTCAGGGCTGCTTCTCAGAAGGAACAGCTATAAACGTGATGTTGTCTCTGAAATAGAGAGTTCTGATAACTCGGGGGTGGAGGTGGGGGCGTCAAGAATGCCAGTCACCAACACCGAAAGAGTTCCCTTAGCGCTCCTCAGGTAGGATTCCACACATCCACTTAGCGATCAACTGTGTAAGCTTAAGGAAGCAACACTGTCCTTAGAAAGCACATTGTCTAGGGTGCAGAATGCCTGGGGATGACTTGCCTTTTGGGATCTCTCTGTTTAAACAAATTCTTACTTAGTTCTACTTTTATGAGAAAAGATTGATGATTAAGGATGCAAGGTCAAAACGGTACATTCACCACTGATTGTGATACTTAACGATATTTCAGATGACTAGTATCACTTTGAAATGTAATTTCTAAGGATAGGACTGATAGAAAATCAGAAGTAGGGGGTGTCTCAGGTTAAAATAACTAAAATATTATAGTTGTATTGTATCACCATTTTTATTCCACAGTAACTAGGCCAATTCTTGCCCTTTTAAATTTATTTTTAGAATTATTAGGGAAGAGAAACAGGCACTGAATATTGTGCCTATTCATCGACTTTGGGGAATAACAAGTAAAAAAATTACCTAGGTTCCAACAGCCACGGGGGCTTCCTGAAAGCTGAACGTATTTCTGTTTCACACCCTTCATGAGGATTTCGTGTTCTGATGATGGAACCCTGTTCTCAGAGACCACAAAATCTGTTCCCACTCCCTCCCTGGTATCTTTCCTCCCCCTCTCCTAATTTTTTCTTCTTCTCATCCGCTCTCTTCCCGCTTCCCTTCCAGTGTATGTCTTGTCTGTTGCCGCCTCTGTCTCTGAGCACCTTCTACAGATATCGCGGGAAGTTTTATCTTCACGGAGAAGCTGGAATGCAGGAACAGGAGTCTCATTTCAAGATGAAGAAAGTGAGGCACAAAATGTCAAAGAGGCTCACCTTTCCCCGACCTCCTCACCTCAGTTTTAGTTGCCTTTCCTATTTATCTCCATTTATAAAAGTAGAGCCAGAAGTCAATTTGAAAGTCTCATGTGAGAAATTTGTTTAAATATTTTTCTGATGTAGGCTTTTTTTTTCAACGAATGACGGACATGAGTGATATGACTAATGGGGAGTGAAAAAAGCAAAGTTAAAAGAGGAGGAAGGAAAAGAAAAGAGGGTGACTTGGTCTGAAATGGAGGATCACTCAAGGTCCTTCAAAGCTGGGACATGAATATTTCCAAATGAAAGAAACCACCAGTCTGAAAATGCTACATACATAGAGTCGTATGATTCCAACTCTATGATATTCTGGAAAAATGAAAAACTGTAGAGAGTAAAAGTGGTCAGTTGTTGCCAGAGGTTGGGGCAGAAAGATGAATGGGTGGAACACAGGACAGTGGAACTTCCGTGTGACCCTGCAGGGCCAATGCCTGCCCTTGCGTATTTGGCAAAACCCGTAGAACGATTGTACAATACAAGGAGTGAAGCCTAATGCAAACTAACTCTACATTTCAGTTACTAATATGGTACCAATATTGGTTCATCAGTTGTAACACAGGTACCACTTGCACCGATGCAAGATATTAATAATAGGGGAGGCTGAGGGTAAAAAGGGAGGATACGGGAACCCTGTACTTTCTGCTCAATTTTTCTGTAAACCTACAGCTGTTCTAGTAAAGAAAGTCTATTAATTAAAAAAAAAAAAAGCTTAAAAATTGCTGGTACAGGAGGAGAATTGGTCACTCTCCAGATGTCACAATCCAGCCCAATGTTGGGACAGAATTTACAGTTGTTAGGTTGCCTGCTAAAAGCCTGTGTCTCGGTACATAAGGCTGAGGGAATTTAAATCATGAATGGAGAACAAGGGAAAATGAGTTTAATATAAATTTCCATTGTTCCCTCTTCAATGCAGACAGCATGCTCACGCCTTTAAGACTGGGACAGATGGCTCAGTGACAGGCGCTGGGTATTCAAATGTGCAGCACTGAATCTCATTACAACCTAGCAAGACCGTAACAATCAAAACCAATCCTCCACCAGCCCAAAGGGGGCGCTCTGGTGCAGAGCTTGCCTATTAGACATGGCCTACCTTGGGCAGACCTGGTTAATCGTATGCACTGAATTATTTTTTTTAAACTCACGCAGTCTGAGAAACCCGATGACAAATGCTCCTTCCATCACCTTTTATTTCCGCTCTCCCTTGAAAACCTAAGTAGGCCAATTCAATTTAAAAACTAATTTCCAATCATATTACAGTTATTTTTATTATTGTTTTCCCTCAATATAACATAGGAGAGACCATCTCCTTTACTTTCTTACTGCTGTTATCTTTCTACAAGTCCTTGAAAATGTCTGTTGTAAACCACGTTCTACTCCCTAAGACACATGCAATCAATAAAGAAAAGGGTCTCAGCATAATCTGCTGATATCATCATCAACAAATCACCAAATTTCAATATATAGCAAATTACACAGACCTCTATTTCGGCTCATAACATGAAGTATATGGTATGGACAGACTTGCCTAAAAAGTGCATTGAAAACACTAGCAATCTCACATGTTTGTGGAGCTCATTTAATTAAGAATATGCATCCATGCAAGACTGTTCAGGGAGTAGAAGTAGAGAAATGTTTGTTTGGTTTTTTTTTTTTTCAAAATTATTAACTGCTTAAAAAATCCATGTCTATTTTAAAATAATCTCTCTATGGCCTATAAGAAACCTGGGCCAGATGTGATTTCAAGAAACTCTTTCATCCATAACAGATAATAAGCTTAGTAATCTGAAAGTTCTAACACTCCAAGTGCTGAGAATATTTGTGAAAGGAATGGAATTAATAAACCACAGGTTAGGTGAAGGGATAATGAATGTTTCTCGGTGTAGCTGAGCAAACCAGCAGGATATTGGGGCTGATGGAATAAGTGAGGCCGGGTGAGCATTAAAGACGGAAAATATTGTTGAGCATCTGTTACACAGAATGCGTTGAGGTGGGTAGGGATAAGATGGGGTCAGTCTACACAAGAAGACAGGCTCATCTGAAAAGTCTCTTGAGAGAAATTCACAGAGATGCCAGGTAAAGTGACCCAAGCCTTATTTCCAATGCAGAGCAGAGGTGCCAAGAAAAAAGGAAATCCCCAAGTGGCAGAATGAAAACCCAGGGGAAGAAATGTGAGTAGAGGTTCAGCTTTCCTGTGGGGGTGTCAGGGAGGGACAGTGGCCAAAGTATGGCACTGGGCTGTCATTTCTCTGCAGAATCAAGAATAGAGGCCTTTAGCCTGCACAAAGTGGGTCATGGTGAAGAAACCATTTGCACCCTCAGAGAAAATGACTGGATGAATTCGTTCACCCACACGAGAAGGCAAGGAACAAGCTGGCCTACCCTTTTCAGGCTTTAGGGGGAAAAAATACTTCTTAACCCTGGCTCCGTCTATTGACATAGTTTAGAAATATCTGTGGTCAAGGAACAAAAAATATGATAAATTTACATAAACCAGGGTTCATTGGCCTGTGGAGATACTAATGGGCATTTGTCAAAAGAAAAGGCAAAGCTGCCTTGGATCCATACTATCAGAATTCTTAGACAGAGCTCTGCTTAAGTTAGAGTCACAATCCAAAATTATAAAACATGTAAGAAAACAAGCAAGAGACAGCACATGTGAAGAAAACTTAGGAGTGAATTCTAAAATTTCTGAGAAAATAATCATGTAACTGAAACCAAGTTTTGGCTGCCTGCCGCCAAAAAAGCCAAACCCGTGAGACAGGTGATGGTGAAAAGGAAAGTGATTTATTCAGGCGCTGGCAGGCTCATGCCTCAAAGACCATCTAAGCCTCCCAGGGCTAGCAGGGATTTTTATAGGGAAGGAGAAGAAAAACAAAAAGAAGAGATCAGGAGGAGGAGCTGTGGACATCCTTGCTGGTCCAACATGGATCTTTAATGTCAGCATCGTAAAACTGGTCATTGCCAGCCAAATTTCTGCAGTTGGGTGATCTACTTCAACCAAAGTCATGGTCAAGGCCGTTTCTTGTAGAAGCAGGAACTGGAACTGCTGATGCCTGCAATATACTTACAAGGAAACTATGGGTATGTGAGTTCATTTTATCAGTCTGTTAGTACATTTTATTATAATTCCATTTCATATTTAATCAAAGTAGTATAAAGTTTTTATTCCCTGTTACAATGTCCCACTGTCGATTCTTTCTCCATATCTCTGGAGCTTTTAATGTCTTCTGAATTTTCTGGTGGAATGAAAATGTGAGCCTGTTGTAAAGCAAAAACTCATGAGTTAAAAGCAGATCTATTCCTTAGGGGTGACTATTGAGTAGATAGATTTTTTCCGATGTGAGAAAAATAGGTCATAAGGAGGTTTAAGACAATAAAGACAAACATAAAGAAAAGAACTAAATTAAAATTCCTCTTACTATGGACCTGAGTTCTTGTGGTGTCCATGAAAACAGGCTCACAAACCAGTCTCTGGTACCTTTAAAGAGTGGTCATGATGGTCTAATATTTGTTAAAACCAGGTAGCATGCTGCCTGGTCTTAGTGATGCTAGTCTCTACTGAGCTGAGATGTTAATATCATACATCTGCAATCCTCTTAGGTTGCTGGCACCTGAATAAATCACTTTTCTTTTTACCAGGACCTCTCTCACGAGTTTGGTTTTCATGGCAGCAGGCAATTGAAACTTGGTTTTGGTTACAATCATCCAATAGAGTCTGGAAAATATATAAATGTAAAACAATGAAAGGTTCTTAGAGCATTAAAAATGGCATTATAACCAAAGAGTAGGTTGCTTTTGAAAAATGAGAGATATCCTAAAAATGAAAAGAAAGGATAGCCATTCAAGTTAAAATTTAAAAAAAAAGGGGGAGGGGTGAAATTGTAGATTAGATACAGATACAGAAAAAATTTGTAAGAGGGAAGATTAATTTAGACAGTAGCTCTCAGTCTTGGTTGCATAGTAGAATCTCCTGGAACTTTTAAAAATCCTAGTTTTAGCTCTATACTTTTTTGAGTACCTTTTCTCTACTAGACACTGGACAAAAAGATCAATGAGTCACAAAAATGAAGAATTTCAAGTTGCATCTTTAAACACAGTTACCACAAAATTCAAACCAACTAATGTGCTGCTTCTAATCAAAACTTAGATGGCAGCTGCAGTCGAGCTATAACTAGGAGAAGGGAGCTTTGTAATAAAGGCATATTCGGAAGTCTTGGCTCCTTGGGGGGTGCACAAAATTATTGTGTATTTTCTCCCAATAACTGCCCCCAGCTCTGCTATACCAAACCTCCTCTGACTGTAACCCTCCACACTCTCTGCTCCCTCTGTTGTCGGGGGTCCCAGCAATACCTGGGCCCGGCTCACCCAAGTTTTCACACGTGCATCTTTTTTGTGTCTCCCCTTTCCTGGGGGAAACTCACCCCCTGTCCCCACTGAACACATCCCCACTTTGTCCTAGTCCCCTCCTGACATGCCTAGTGATAGAAGAAAAAAAAGGTGGGGTGGTGGCGGGTGGTAACATCTGACCCCCAGCTTTTCAGGAAGTCTGTAGGAAGTTGGATGAGCCCCAGTGAAGGCGATTCAGGATTCGAGAATGTCTCATTCTCCGCTTTAGGCCGCTTCCTGACGCTGCCGTTCCAACTGATGCCTTGCCTGGTGAGAACGCCCGCCCAGCCTTAAAAATAAATTTAAAATGAATCAATTAACAAGCCTTTTTCTAGCCTTTCCTCACAATTAAGAGTTCATAACACTTATATTTTTTTAAAAAGCACTGTATTTGATCTTTATAGTTCTTTGTTAATTTTTTAAAATTCTTGAAATGTTGAGGAATCCCAATATTTCAGAATTATTTCTTGGAAGGAATTTCACCGCAAAGAACAAAATGTTCTCCGTCTTTAAAAGGAGTCAGACAGTGATATTAATACCTTTCAGCTCATTAGTTTGGTATAGTTTATATTGATTGAATAATTCATGTTAACAGTGACGTGATAAGGACATCTCCTTAGGTCTTCCGCTCCAGAGTCCCAGTTTCTATGATATTCTGCATAACATTGCCACCTAGTGGCTCATGTGATTATGGTACACTAGCTAGAAAAATCTGCCATTGTTTTTTTTTTTTTTTAATTAGAGCAATAATAGTACAGGCAATAGCACCTGCTCACTCTTATGACAAAAGATCCACCGAGTTATTTGAAAAAATCACAATAAAAGAGAAAATCGCAGTAATTTCATTGACCTTGCTGGTTTATCTCTGTTTAACGAAACCAAATGATACCATATTTTACAAATATTTTGATAAAAATATATAAAATTTGAAAGGTGGAGGGCTTCTTATAAATAACTTAAAAAATTGTTATTCTACATATGAACAACTTGGGCCCTGAAGGGAAAATGTACTCTAAGCATTTGTTGAAGGCCTCAAGGCCAGCTGGTAAATCGAGGCTTAAGCCTTGGTAATTGTGACTCACAGCTAGAGATTTTTCTGCAGTTTGGTTTTCTTCATTAAGAAGACAACCTCATTAATTTATTGGAGAGAGCATCAGGAAGTCACAGAAATAATTAGCAATATGAGGGAAGCTCAGTCATCATTTTGTGGAATAAAATTAAACGTCCATGAAACACTATGCGTATAAAGTGAGACTTGCTGCTTACGAAGCAAAAGAAAGCCTTGGCAGACATAAAGTCGGGGCAGTTCTTCAGCTCAAAATGAAGTTCATTACGGCCATACAACTAATAATTTTGTTAAGACAAAAGATATATATCATGGTTGCTGTATTTTTTAGTTATGTGAAAGAAAAATACTCTATAAACCTCGAGAATTATATAAGAAAAATGGAGATGGGTTGAATTAGCTTTGGTCTCAACGTGTGACTCTACGTTATAAGAAAAGGAGATTGCCAAGAACAGCTTTTACTTTATTGTTTTTTTCAAATCTTTGTGTCCGGTTCTATATCACCATTTCTCAACATAAAAACCTGCCTGTTGCAATTTCTTGAGGTTCTTCAGAACTGTGTTTAGTGCTACATCATGTGTGAAATTGACAATTCCAAGTCCTATTCAAGAAAAATGATCCGAGTAATCCTTTAAACTAGAATAACTGAGACAAAATTACTTATTATTTTATAACCCGTTCAGAAAAATCCCAAATTAAAAAAGGTAATGATTTTTGAATGATTCAATATTCAACTGAATGGGAATAATCTTATTTTAAAAATTCCATATATGTGCTTTTAGCAAGACGGTGGTTCCCTGCTGCTTAGATAGGGTAACTAAACAAGGGAGCAAATGGACTAATACCGGGCTACTTGTGTGCAGTCCTGATGATGAAACCAAGGGTTGAAAATGACGTGCTCTGCGGTAGAAATAAGCCATCTAAAGATAAAGGGGGAAGAATGCTTCTCTTGGGACTGACATGCTCAGCATCACCTGGAGACTAGTAAGAAAGGTGAAATGGCCGGGCCGCATTCTAAACCTGCTGCGTCGGAGACTCCCAGCATGGGGTTCCGACAGGTGCGTTTAAACATGCCCTCCAGGTAATTCGTAAGCAGCCTAGAGCTTTAGACACGATAGCCCATTCCCACCCTAGACCTTGTTGCTTTTTGTCTTCAGACAGTTTATCTCTAAAGAGCAAAGAGAAAGGGCACTAAGTATATTGGCAATATTCTAAGTCTATTGGTATACTCTAAGATCTAAACAAAACTAGTAATTATTTTAAATGTGGTTAAGATTCTTCTAGTGCTATGTATATATGCTACCAGTCATTCAGAGAAGCTGGGCTTTTGCACAATTACGTGATTTGACACAAATGTGGCCATAAACAGAAGCCTTCCCACTAAACTAATGGGTTATTAGTAGCAGGTGTGAGGAGGGCCGGAGAGGGGGAGGAGGCAGGGATGACCATGATAAATGGGCTCGGGGCGCCCTCTGGTGGCAGTCAGGGAGACATGCTGGAGGAAGGGGCCATTGTTCTTGCTTGCTTGCCCACACCCACTCAGGTCCCGGCCCAGGCCTGTGTCTCCAAGGAGCCCCCCTGGACTACGTGAAGGTACTGTCGGAAGAGGATCGGAGAACACTTGCCGTGCTGCGTCAGGCCTCCAAGCGTCTCCTACCCAGCTCCCCCGGTGCCTGGACGATTGGTTTGAGATGGGGCCAACAGTCTCCTCGCGCCTCGGACCTTGTCTTTCCAAGATGGATCAGTGCGCATCCTCTGTGTTCTTAAGGAGACTGGGGGTGCAAGTTACTGAAGACAGTGCGTATTTACAGAGCCCTCCTCGGAGGCGATATTTCATCCCCAGGGTCATGGGGACAAAGCGCGTTCCTCTTAGATTTAGTTGAAGAGGGAGAAACATCCAGACTCCAACAGCCTGGAGTGCTCAGGCTGAGACAGGTAAGCCCAGTGGGACCGGGAGCCTAGAGAAGGCAACCAGACCTCCACAGCCTGGGGGCTGCTGAGGGTCGGAAGGGTCTCCCCTGTGAGGAGAGGGGGATTGGAGGGGAGGTCAGTAAGACGAGGAGGAAGGGGCTAGAACAAAAGGAGTGTAGAGTATAAGCGGAGGCAGAAACAAAGGAGTGAATCGACAGACCCAAGAGGAAAGGTGAGGGTTTGCTAGAGATCGTGAGGCATTTGAGATGCAGTCAGTTTCTTTCATGAATGCCCAGAGCCCAAGGTGAGGTGATGAGGGTCTGGTCTCTCAGGCCAAGTTCTTTCTGTCACGACAGGCTTCCACCGAAGTGGACTGCTATTGCTGGGAAACTAGCTTCCTTCCTTCCTTCCTTCCTTCCTGAACTACTCATGGGGATACTTGGGGGAGGAACATTCCAGAAGGAGGGAGAATCAAGGATACATGCCTTAGGTGGGCGTGTGCTTGGCTTGCTCCAGGAACAGCATGGAGGCCAGTGTGCTCAGGGCTCTGTAGTCCAACACAGAGAAGCTTAGTCGGGGTCCTCTAACCCCTGCGCCATGTTGTTTCCATGACACCCATCAGATCTGAGAGAGGATGCGAGGCAAGTCACTCAGAAGGCCAAGCCGACCGCAAAGAGCAATTTCTGTGGTTATTGTTAGATCATAACAATAACCAGAAAGCGTTTGTGCCGGGGAGATATGTGTTTGCTTGTTTGCTTGTTTTTAATAAGGTCATTTATTTCTCTGGCTCCCAGTGACTCTGGGCCTGAGAGCGTTGCCAGCCTACCTTCTGGTGCTCACCGCAGAGCCCGTGGGCACTCGGGACGTGGGCGGCCTCACCGGCACAAAGCGGGGGAGAACCCCCGGCCCTCTGAGGAACACTTTCCAGGGACAGCAGGAACGTTTTCAGATGCCCGTTTTCAGATGCCCGGGGTGTCAGGGCAGAGGCCCTGCCGTCGCCACTTCTGAATGTCCAGCACCCAGCATTGTGTCTGGCACAGAGGGAGCCTCAATAAATTGGAAGTGAACTTCGGTGCAGCTAAAAGGAGTACGTTGTTAATCCAAGATGAGGTCAGTAATGCAGCTGCAGGTCCCCAGTTAGCATTTACAAGCGGCAGAGTTACAGAGCTCTTTGTGCTGGCCTTCCCGGGGCTTTCACAGAAGCTCCCACACAGAGCTGCCCGCTGGGCCATTCTCACCCAGTGCAGCTGGAGTCGGGGGCCTGGGGTTCCTACCCTGCCCCCTCCTTGCCCGCAGCCTCTCAAGTCCCACTGGTACAACTACCCAGTTGCTCCAGTCCCCCCAGTAACCACCAGCAGATGCCTCAAGACTGGAGGGCTGGTTTGGTTTGGCGGTAAACTCATTTGGTTTCTGAGCTTTCCGTTCCGCCCCTTCCCCTTCCCTCCCATGGGAAACCTGATCGTCCAACTCGTAGCGGAGCAAACAAGGGCCTGCTAACTGCTTGTGGATCCACGATCAGCGGGCTGAGCTCCCACAGAAAAAACTTGTAGCAACCAAATGAGTTACAGATACACAGAGAATGGGACTCTTTGCAAGTGTGGTTACAGAAACGCCAGACCCAGGGCACACACTCACTTCTGGAATGACTGGTCCAAGTTACAGCACGGGAGGTTTTAGGATTTTTCATGACAGAGTCGTTTTGTTTTGTTTTGTATCGTTTTTTTCCCCTCCAAGTTGTCCATCCCAGGTATTGACGTTCGACTGGTGCTCCCGCCAACACTTGGAGTAATGGAATGAGGAGGGTCTGCCCTTCTCTGCTGTCTGACGGCGGCAGGGCATCGACCCTCCGGCTACTCACCCCCCACGTCCAGAAAAGGCGTGATAAGGCCTCTTCCCAAGGTGTCATTGAGGATGCATGTGGACACAGGAAGATGCTGTCAAAGTAAATTGGAAGATGGTGTACGAGGGTTAAGCGTTTCCCTGGCTGTGCTGCCCCGTGGCTTTTAAATCTTCCTTGATTTTAAGACTCTTGGTCATTGTTACCGTGTCTTAGAGCCCAGCCACTTAACGAAACAAAAAACCAATGAAAACACAACAAACATCCACCAGGACTATCTATACATATTCCTAGTACACTGGAAAGATTTACAGCACTTAAAGTCGGATGACTCGCCTCAGTTTCCGGGCCTCGGCTTCCCCGATGGTAACAAGAAAGGACTCAGTTGCAGGACCTCAGCAGCAGGTGTCTGGCCCTGCCTGTCACAGATCCATAGGGAACGCGCTCACCAGTATTTCTTCACTGGAACCACAGGATTCTCCCGTCTTTAAATACGCATTCCCAGGCTCTGCTCCAGGCCTCGGGGAGGGGACCTCAGATTCTGTATTCCTAAGTCAGCGCTGCAGACGTTCTCAGTATCAGGCCTGTTTTGGAAGCTGCGATTTTATTTAGAGACCCCAAGCAGTCGAGTTTCAGTAGCTCTGCCCTGTGTGCTCAGCCCCACAGTAGGTATTGTCGTTTTGATTTTTTTTCTGCTGACACATCCCTTGGGCCTGTATAAACACATTTCTGTTAAAAATGATAGGGCCAAGTGAGATTGTCCAGGAGTTTAGGCATTGGCTCTGATATGAAAGGGGACAAATGATAATTTTGTGGTCCTGCCCTCCTTCCTTGGAGACCGACCCTCCTTATCTCACAAGATGGGAAGATGTGTGTCACTCTGTGAATGACTGGACTAAAATCCCGCTTTCCAACAGGGCAATCAATTTGTATGTTAAGAAATTCTAGCAGTCCAGTGCCTCTGATTTTGAAAACGTTTTTGAAATCTTCTCTGGACTGAGTTCAGTGACCCACAGACGGGACACAGGAAAAAGGCAGACTTTGTCACTTACAGACTATGTGACTTTGGCCAATTTACTTCTGTAAGCTCCAGTTTTATCACGTGTCAAGTGAAGATAATCATCTCCTTGTGTCTCAAGGATGGTGTGAGATAGGGGTGTCAATGGGGTGTGAACTGCTCCATGATACTCAAGAGTTCATTTTTGCAGTGATTTTTATAATTTAAAACAAGTATGTTAGTTTTAAATTGTATTCATAAACTATGGTATGTTATGGCATCCAGGATAGCGCTGAATTTCCTCTTGACTATTTCCTTTCTCACTCTTGGTTTTCTGGCTGGATTTAATAAAATAGAGGCCAGTTTTGAAATTCAGGCGCCGAGTTTAGCCAAAGTTTAACGTTGTGTTTCCCCCCTCTTTTCTGTAGATAAAAACCTGTGGGCTTACTGGGTTTGAAAAATGGGTGGAGTGCTTTTCTTGTCCCCCGCACCTCCCCCCGCGACACACACAGCTGCCAAGCCCCCTGCTCAGAGTCAAGACGCCCTCGCAGTTGTCTCCTCCACTAACAGGACCTGGGTGTGACCTTCACCCAAGCTCCCAAGGTCACGACACCGGTTGCTAGACCTCATCCACACAGACCTTCCCTCCCCTGGGCCTGTCACCTGGGTGGGGAGAGTTGATCCAAGACTCGGTCTCTCTGTCTGTGGAAACTCCCAGCCTGCCTCCTCAGGTTGTCTCGGTGGGACCACTACCCTGTTAGACCCGCAAAGGCACACAACTTCGAGCCCACCCCTTTCCCCATCGCGCTCCCCGCTGTGTCCCAAACAGAAAACCTGAGTAGGTTGCTAAAGAACAAAAAGCACTGTTTTTCGTAAGCGACTCCTGTCAAAAAGCCTGGAAGAACAGAACACGGGACACAACCAGGCTTTCACCCTGTCTCCAGGAGCATGTCCCACACAAATCATGCAAAGCCGGCGACACACAGGTTAATGCCTACAGCGAGTCCCTTACGCCTTGCCTTTGCCCAGAATTAACGTGTGGGGAGACGAGAGCTTCCTGGTAATAGATGTTGCTCAGCAAGCAGAACTACTATTTTTGCTATTATCTGGAACCTTCCAGGGCTCTACTGGTGGCTGGGCTGTAAGGCGCCGCTACAGGAAACCTTCCTTTCTTTGGGTCTCAGAATTGACCTGTTTCCTTTGTTTTACTTCCCTCTAGTGGTTAAAATTGGGTACTACACACCTAGTTCTCCAGCAACAAAGACAAGGGGGAATCACAAAACTGTGAAAGCAAAATGTGTCCTTGGGTATATCACAGGTACCCCACGATACTTGTGCTTGCAAACTGTGACAGGTACCATAAAGGAGAAAAGCAAGATGTTGTGGCACCTTATCTCTTGTTATTCTAACCCTTGGCATAAAAACCAGGATCCACCTAGATTTCAACACATTTTCAGATCCGTCCCTTGCATTTAAACTTTTCCTTATTACTATTCAAAATGTAGAAAACTAGTATGTCCAGAGAAAAATATCTTCCACTAAAAAAAAAACCACAAAACCTCATGAATTGAATAGATTTAATATTAAAAGATATTTGTATTTATTGTTTTTGTTTCCTTTTCCATTTTGTCTCCATCCTATGAGGGTGGGATCTCTTGGGTACTCTTAAGGATCCCTTACCTTGCAAAGGAAATACCTGAACACATGGACGGATCAATGATGCACGCCCTGCACACCTTTCTCCCACTGCCCTGACTCTGCTCAAGACCTTCCCTTCTCTAAGCGAAAACCTGGGTGGCACTATGCTTCTTTCTATGTGCCTTAATTTTCTAGTGCGTCGATTTATTGATTTTAGTGCTGGTCACGCTGGTCTCTGAATGGATGCATTGAGATAGACTCTGTAGGGATATGGGCGGAGGGAAGTTCATGGTTGCAGACTAAGCTTAATGTTCACGTATCTAAGGGCTCCCAAGCTTTCCGGTCCGTGCGTGCTGGAGAGAGTGGTGGTTCGAGGGAGGCTGAAACCAGATCTTTTAACCTGCTTTCTGGGGACTATTTTCATTGCTGCAGAGTTTGATGCATGTGGCATCTTGTTCAAGAACATCTCTCTCATCCCACTCCACCGATATTTCAATGAGTTGAAATTCACTCTGGAATTTGGCATATGGTCTTCTCTTATACTTATGACACTGCTAGGTTTGTGGGTTTTGTTTTTTTGTTTTTGTCCAAATAAGCTAACAAGGACGCTCGGAGGACATAGATTAGGCACATCTAGTCTGCCATCATCATACCATCGCCAAATCCCAGAATTCAGTCTGAACTGAGCTGGGTTGGGGTATGTGTGACCTTAGAAACTATTTGTCCTTTCTTATTATCCAGCTGAACTTTAAGAATGTCTTAGCTCAGATGTGAAAGAGGAGATGACATGACTCCCTTCCAAGGGACGCGGGCTGGCCACACAGATCAGAACTGACTTTCCGCGATGTGCTGGTCGTCAGTGCAGATGGAGTGTCCACGCAGCTGCACAGGAGGGATTGCGGTCCAGCTGGCTTGTCCGGAGGACCTAGAAAGAGGCCAATCCTCTTGCCCCATTAAAGTTTTTGGAAACAGCGGGAAATTGGGGATTTTCTTAAAAAAACAGCACTAGGTAGAAAGAGGCATCCAAACCGTTAGATCTTAATGAGGGGTCAGTAGAGTCGCACTGAAGGAAGGACTGGGCCCAGATGGAACAAGTACCCTGGCAACGCCGGTCTGGGCCCCAGAGCATAAGAGCCGTTCAGGCGGAAAGGCCAACTGTGAAAGCGAAAAACTTTCGTCTGGGTAAACACACATTTTAGAGCAGCGTCGAGTGCAACTCACTGGATGCTCTTCCAAATAGCAGTGGTTATAGAATCAGGCAGATCTGCAAATCTCCTTACGTGAACCGAACGTGGGGCAGTGGGCTGTGTTAAAAAGATTGGAAAGTGTAGGGGTCTCCTAGGTTTTCCAGGAAACTATGACCACACAGCCAGCAGCTGAGTAATAAGACAGCCCCAGGAGAGAGAAGGGGAAAGTGAAAGGGCCCAGATTGGTATCTACTTAATCAGGAATGATTTTGGGAATTTCATGGTTTCCAGAAGATACTCTAAAGCAGTTAACATCTCCATCAAAATGTGAACATTTGGCTCTGTAGAAGTTACGTGAGAAGATCATTTAAAAATATAGATTTCTGGCTCCCATCCATACTAGCTGAATCAGAGCTGTCTGAGGTGTGGCCTTGTTATCTGTAAATTTTATTTTTATTTTTATTTTTATTTTTTATTTTTTATTTTATCTTTTTATCCTCACCTGGGGACAATTTTTCATTACTTTTTTTTTTTTTTGAGAGAAAGAAAAAGGGGGTCAGGGGAGAGAGAGAGAGAGAGAGAGAGAGAGAGAGAGAGAAACATCAATGTGAGAGGATGTGAGAGGGAGACACTGATTGGTTGCCTCCCATATGCTCCCCGGTTGGGTATCAAACTTATAACCCTTTGGTCCGTGGGCCGATGTTCCCACCAACTAGGTCACACTCGCCAGGGCTGTTATCTGTAAATTAAAAAAAAATTATCCAGTGATCCTGTTTTATAGCTAGGCATGGGGATCTCTGATAGAGAACATAAAAATGTATAAGAACATCTTTAAAATAGGAGATCAGATTTATCTGATACATTTTAATAGAAGAATCTTGAAAATTCATATTAAATTATGTATTCCCTGAGCTCAGGGAGTGGTTTATACTCCCTTATATTTTTCCCACCATTCTTAGACCCATTTTTTAAACTACTGCTTTCCCAGTATTAGTCCCCTCCTTAAAAGCTTATTATTCATTAGTTTCAGGCCGCAATGAAACAAAATGTACCAGAATTGTTATGTATATGCTCTGCTATAAACAATCAGAAAACAAGACGAACTATATAAAATAACTGTTTCCAGGTACTGGTTAACAGGTATAATAATAGAACTAGGTCCCCAGGAAAGAAACACAGGAGGGGAGCCTCGCCGTAGTTCTGGCTTTCTGACACACACGCACCCTGGGCTGTGGTGCTCAAGGGTGGCCCCAAGCAAGCACACCTGTCATGTTGAGTTGAGCAGAGCTCATAGTTCAGAAGTCGGAGTGACTAAAACCTGTGGGATAGAGTTTAGGATAAGAGGGAGCGAGGCAGGGAATAGCCCCAGAAAGCCCCCAGAGTCCCCCTTGAGCCTGTGGCTGAACACTGAGCCACACAGGCTTCCGGTGAAGCTCCAGGGGCCCGGACAGTGGAGGACCAGGTGGTACAAGCCGAACAACTCTGAGCTCAT
The DNA here is from genome assembly GCA_004026545.1 of Mormoops blainvillei. Classification (NCBI taxonomy): domain Eukaryota; kingdom Metazoa; phylum Chordata; class Mammalia; order Chiroptera; family Mormoopidae; genus Mormoops; species Mormoops blainvillei. The sequence goes on from PVJD01000667.1 coordinate 237,405, forward strand.
ACAGAGCAGACATAGGTTCCAGGCCTGACAAGCCAAAGTGGGCAGGTCTTGCTAATCTCTGGGGCATCCAGTGAAGACCCCAGAAAGGTGACATAGAAGCAGTAGTGTTAAATAGTCCAGACTATTCTAGACCCAACCTGGTCAAGCTTAAACCTGAGCCTCAAAATGTTCAAGGTATTAAGGAACTTACTATCCAGGAAAAAAGAATCCAACATTCTATTCTTAAAAAGTCCAAATACTCAAATATATACTATTTGGAATACCCGATATGTACTAAGCTAATAGAAGACATACCAAAACAAAACAGGAAAATATGAACCATAACCAGGAGAAAATCAGTCAATTAAAATGGACCCAAAATGACAGAGGTGGTGGCATTACCAGTCAAAGACTTTAAAGCATTTGTTATAAATATGCTAAATATAAACAAGGATTGCAAGGAAAACACATATCATGGTGAAAGAAAGGGCAGAGACAAAAGGGAATTAAATAGAACTTCCGGCATTAAACTATAAAGTGAAATTAAATTTCACTGGATAGTTAACAGTAAATTAGGTTCGATACACAGGATAAAAGACCAGAAAACTTCAGCGCCAAGCACACAGCAACCGCAGTGAGCTGGGCATGTAGGCTAGCTATGTCTTTCTTGGAAAAGCGATTGGTACACCTGACCCCAAGAATCAACCTTGACCAGTAACCTTTGCGAAGTGGCAGGATATTTTACAAATACTTTAACAACATGATGAATTGTCTAATTTCTAATTCTTCTGCGATTAAGTTGGACAATTTATATTTTTCTATAGCTTTCACTTTTATGTAGGTTACAAACGAGTAGTAAATATATTTGTCATTTACGTGTTTTTAAATTTTCTACCATCTCTTAGATACGTGCTTATATGTATTTCTAGTATTGCTTAATTTCATGTTTTTCTTGACAAATCTAGTCAGGTTTTAATTTTTAAAGAAAAAATATTTTATCTCAATTATTTTTCTTAAGCTGTTTTTCTTTTAAGAATTTTTTTCTCTACTTTTTTCTAATTTTCTTTTTAATTTGAATGCAGTGTTCACATAGTTTTAATCTAGAAAGCTAAATAAAGGCCAGTATGTTCGGGAGACTTCAGAATTTCAACTCTTTGGGGTTTCAAATTTCCATAGTACCTCTTTGATTCTCTTATGTTCACCCTACTTTTTGTAGGTTTATATAAAACCTTAAACAAACATCACAGTCATAATTTCTAGTTATGCCCCCTCACCACCAAAAAAAAACCCCCCACAAAAACAAAAAAAAACTGCATCACTCTCTGTGGTTTTATCTTAGTTTTGTAAATGGAGAAAAAAATTGCGATTAATGTTTTTATCTGGCTTATATTTTCTTCTGCTAGGTAGACATGCAAAGGCTTTTTTTTTTTAACCTGGAAAATGCTATTTTTCAGGAAATGATGTGGAGAATTTCAAAAGATGGTTCATGGTGTATGTACAACTTTCTTTTCAAAAAGCACTCTTGCATTTGGGAAATCATCTTTTAAAATAACTTCGCCCTTATCCTGGAAGAGCCTGATGATTTCTGAATCGAAATGTCATGTTTTCAGAGTTGGCATAAATGAGTCGTCTTTGGCCCAGCTGCTGAAGGAATTCAGGGAGGCAGGGAAAGGAAGGCGCGCATCTAGCTGGCGTCTGGGTGAACTCCTGTGGAAAAGCTCACCAGGTCTTTGGAGGCTGCCTCAAGTTCCAGATACTTTTGGGCAAGACTGGTTGCCAGGTTGGAAATAGAGCTGAGCGCCTTCGACGAGGTAGAGATAGCTAAGATTTTATTCAGGTCCCTCGTTTGCCAATGCATCGATGGTGTCCTGGCCGAAATGCCCATCCCCTAACTGTGCAAACAAGAATCTTCATGTTTCATTCCTGTTGTGCTGGGATTCTTAACAAGATTACTGTTGATAAAGCTTTAAATGCTTTAAAGTGAAGCTCACAGGTCACATGCCCCTCCCCTCAAAAGCTGAAGCTTTCCATACGAAAATAAAACATAGTATGTGAGTATCTATGGGAAGCAGCATGACTCATTAAAAAGATATGGATTTTGGAGATATATAGATAATCTAATATTTTGGTCTCTCAAGTTATGATCTTACATTTCAGTTTTCTTATCTCTACAATGGAAATAATATTTGATGAACTGATTCATAAACTGCTTTGCAATATTATGCAAATGTTAGTGAAGGGAAACAATTATTTTTCGACATTGTATTGTTTCCAAGCAGTACTTGTTTTTATTTCATGATAATAGGGATTCAAGCCCAAAATCTCAAAAATCTCTTTTGCTCTGTTAAGTTTTCAACAGATTAATTTCCTGACAAGAAAGCTCTCTCCCTTGGTTCTGGTTCTTCCTTTCTCGGTTTATGGTCCCTTCTCAAAATCCTGTTAAATCATACAGAAGTTATTGCAAGAGTCTTTGCGCCTTAACTGGGAACTCCTTGGGAAAGTCAGTCATGGGTGTTTCACTGATGAGATAAGACCAAAAATAAGTCAAACACTCAGCCCTTTCACCGTCATCCAGGCTTCTGGCTGCCCCTTCCATTCTTCTTCCCAAACATCACATTTGTGACTTGGTTTTGTCTTCATGTGCCAATCAGACAGAGCTTGGCACAGCTTTAAATTTGGCTCACAGGCCAACGAGGTCGAAATCACACTGTGGTGTTGTCACGTGCCTCGTATTTTTCATCCAGCAAACAGAATATCCGCCTCTTGCTTTTCTAATCGGAACCTCTTAATCAGAAGAGCTCTGACATTATGTCCTTCCTGGGTCAAACATTTTTTATATTTCCTTCAGTGGCAATGTTTGCTTCACTTTTTAAAAATTACAGAAGCAATCTCATAAAAGATCAAGGTAGTCTATGAGATCTTGATGTTCTACTGATATCTAGACAGCATGTTTTACTTCAAAGCATCTCATAATTTTAGGCTTTAACAAATTGCATTTTTATGAAATGCAGAAAAGGTCAAATTCCAGTGTTCTTTCGTTTTCATGAAAACATCAATTACCGGACTGAAAGTTCAGATTTCAATCTTAAGGTCATTACACACTTTTTTTTGAATGGCCTTGGAAAAATGCTTTTGAGCCTTGAAGCCACCTGCTGTGCTCAGAGGACTGTTGGGACGTGGCCTTCCTCGTTGCCGTGGGGGAGGCTGATTCTATGCGAGCTCAAGCAACGATGAAGAACCTCAGTGTTTGCCGCCCATTGTGGGTGTAGCCTTGCGGCTCAGAGTTTGGTCCGAGGCTCTATAATAGCAGCGTCAACTGGGAGCCTGTCAGAAATGCCCATGGCGAGGTCCCCATCTCCATCCCCCTGACCCAAGCCTGCATTTCAACAGGACCACCAGGGCTAATGTACTTTCAAGTCTGCCAACTCCTGGCCTGGAGCACTGGGTTTGCAAGTGAGATACCATAGAAAGTTCTCAGAAATTTGTGGGTAAAAGGGATATTTTATAAGTGTTAGAAGTCCTGAGGCGGCTGGTGATGTTTAAAAAAATCCAAAACATTAAATATGCGTCATTTCAGTTAATGAGACTCAAGTTTAAACCCAAGTGCTCAGACTCCACGTCTCTGACTGGGAGAACTACCGTGGCTTATGCCTTTCAGACATTATCCAACTCAAATCTAGGATGATACACTGTCATTTATAAAAAGGGGAGACTGTGATAAAACTGAAAAAAGTAGTATTAAGTGAGTGTAATTTCTTCACTTACTAATTAAAAATATTGAGCTCTTTTAATATACCATATACAGGGTTAGGCACTAAAAATGAAAAAATGAATAAAATATGGAGTCTGTCCATATTAAACTCATAGTTTAGTTAGGAAGTCCAAAGGAAACCAGGTAATGAAAGCATAATATCATAAGTTCCCTTCTAGAGACAATCATCAGATAGTTAAATCACAGGACACTTCATATGGGTCCTGATAGGAGAGGTCTTACAGTCCTGTGCTGAGATGGGGAGTTCGGGGGGCCCACGTGAATAGGAGACATTTTCAGTCTTTACCAATGGAGACCACAGGCTTAGAAGGGACTTTAGAAATAGAGGGAGAGCAGGATGACAGCTAGTGGGGGGTTGGGGGGGGTGAGGAGATTGAGGGATTGAACAAAAAGGAAAAAGGACTCATGGACATGGACAACAATGTGGTGATTGCTGGGGATAGGAGGTATAAGGGAACAAAATGGTAATGGTAAAAAATACAATGCACATTAAATTAAAACAGGAAAAATGACTGTATTTTTGAAAGCAAAAACTCAGGGAATGTAATTCATCAAGTACTATTATATGTCTGGAAACAAAGGTGTATTTTCAAAAAACTTGCCCCCCGTATATTGAATTTGACCCAGTTATGGAAATACTTTATAGGTCTTTGTCTAGAAAATTGGAAAGGGGGGATGGTAAACTTTTTTAGGCAAAGAGAATATGTTAGTTAAAGGCAAGGGGTTTGAAAAAATGTTCCTTCTTCCCTTCCTTCCTTCCTCCCTCCCTTCCCCCTACATTCAAATGTTGAAAACAACAGGTTAATCTTCAGACACCAAGACCTTTGTACGGCCCTCCACACACATCACATATCTCACCTCATCAGTGAGGGCTGAGGGGAGTGACAGGAATCAAAATAAAAAATTTTCACCAAGAATAATTAAGAGCAAAAAATGAAACTTTAGATGACAGTTCAACACAAAGGAAAGGGAACACAAGCCCATCAGCGACCAGGCTTAGGCAGTTTCCGGATCACCGGTGTTCCAAGAAAGAGGCGCCCAAGAAGGCTACCGCGTGCGCTACACACGTAAAAGTGCACACAGACAGCCTTTCAAACCTTACGCCGGCAAACTGAACAACTTCGATGAAGTGGCCAAATTTCTTTAAAACCACAAAGGATGAAAACTGATAGAAGGAAATGCAAATAGTCCAATACCTGTTAAGGAAGTTGAATTCATAATTAAAAACTTACCGTGAAGAAAATTCCCAACCCAGATGATTTCACCTGTGAATTCAATCAAATATTTAGGTAAGAAACAACAACAATCTTACATCAACCAGAGAGGAAAAGAATCATCGTACATTTGACTTCAGCAAAGTTTAAGAACTTAACTCATCAAAGGACGCAAATAAAACTTGCAAATAAAATAGGCAAGTCACAGGGAGACGAAAGTCCTTAATCACACATCTGTCTGACAAAGGTCTGGAGTCCTGAACGTGCACACTCCTAAATGACTGGCAGGTTTTTTCTGGGCTTGGGGTCCTTGTGGCAAGCTTTTCAGCCGTTTCTCATAAAGTTAAACATGTATTTACTAAATGACTCAGAAATTCCACCTCTATGTATTTACCTGAGCAAAATGAAAATACGTGGCCACAAAATTGCAACAGTGTTTACAGCAGCTTTTTTAAAAAGTAAAAAACACAAATTGTGAACAATCCAGACGTACAGAAAACGAAGGAGAGTACCAAAGGGTGGTACAGAATGGAATACTCCACAGTCATAAAAAGGAATGAATTACCAATCTATGGAACAACGGGGATGCACTGAAAAACATTACAAAGACCCCAGACATACAGAGGAGATGGTGCGTGAGTTCATTCATTTGAAGTCCAGAAATGGGTGCAAAGTAGTCCCTGCTGCTAGCAAACAGTCCGGGGATAGCCTATGACAAAGCGCGGAGTAAGGCGGGGAGCAGAAGGGAACTTTCTGGGTGGGTGGCGGAAATGTCCCTTGTCTTGTCTTAGCTGGTGGTTACGTGTTTTTACGCAACTGTCAAAACTCATCTCACGGAGCACTTAACCGCAGTTCTTTTATTTTCCATTGGAAATTAAACTTCAGTAAAGACAGTTTTTTCCTTTGTTTCCCACGGTACCTATTTTTCCTTCCTCAGTTTGCTCCCCCACCTTCTGTGATAGAATTACTAAATAAGTAAATGACAGCCACAGAAAGACCTTATGGGTCAATCACAATATCATCATTTTCAGGAGAGGGAGTTGTCATGCTTTTCTATTTGTATGGCTAATTGTATGGATAATAGATTCTGAGGATTTAATAATTAAACTCTCTACGCAATGAAATGCACGTTAACTGCCCCATTAACAGCTACTTTCAGAGACGACCTCTGAGCTGCCTGGGAGATCAAGCCCAGTGAGATTTTATGTCACTCTCTGAAGTGTCACATCGAAAAAACCTCCACGGGAATACAGGCAAGAATATCACATAGCGCGTTCTGCCCACTAACACAGACCCTAGGTAGAACCCATGTTTGAAAGGGCCAGTTTACGTTCTGGAAGGCTGGCACAGGTGGGCCATTGTTTGAGGATTGCAAGAAGAAGGGAAAAGTAGTGTGGGCAACCATTATGAGGAAATTAGTGTGTTTCTTCTCCTTCACCCTGTTCCCTTTCCGACTTTCCTCACTTGAAATTTTATCGCCAAGCCTCAAGGGGGAGCTATGACCACATGGCTTCTCACTGGCTGCTCTGTCATTGCAATCACAAAAATAACATTGCCATTTTCACACTTGTTTCTTCTTTGATTCGCTCCCCAAATTACAGCTATTAGTTCATTGACCCTCTCCGGCAGTGGTCAGCAAACCACACAAAACATGTTCTCCATATCTGTACTATTTTAATTAATTTTATAACATGCTGACATAAAGCGTTAAATTGTTTTCAGAACCTATTAATGCATTCCAACCTGCTGTTTAAGAAACACACTCTGAGGCTTTACTATCCAATATGGTACCAAGCAGCAAAATACGGCTGTTTAAATTTTAATCTGAATTAGTTAAAATGAAATAAAATTTCATTTTATTTCAGACAAAACTTTCTGTGTGATTCTGTAGTGCAGCATTCATGGGCACAGTAAGCACTGGTAATAAAGAAAAAAATCGACTTAATTTAAGCGCACATGCAGTGATTAGTAACGGGTGAAGCTCCAACACTTACATTTGTTTAAAAAAGTAAAAGGAGTGGGGGCTGGGAGTACCTATTAAAATATAGCGGGGACTGGGGTATCTATTTTTCATAAGTACCAGATGATTCTTATTTGCCCTATAGTTTAGCCCCTACTGATCGGATATATTTACGTGGCAGAATGTATTAAAGTGATTTAGAACTAAAAAGTCTTGGGCAGCTCTTCAGGTTGGAGAACAACGTTTATCCTGCTTCCTCATAGTTTTCATACTTTCTTACGTGGGAGGAAACTTCTCTTCCCGCAGCGGACCACGACCGGAAGGGCACGTCTGTTCTCGCGTTCGACTCCCTTCCTCGTTTCTCTCTGCGAAAGGAGGAATCACCTCTGATTGGTGATGCTTGGAGAAAAAAAAATCAGTTTATATGTCTCAGCCCCTTCAAGATTTTCTATCACTTTGTGAGAGGCTGGACTTTAGGACAAAGCTCCTCTCCGGTGATCAGTCCAGCCGTCTTCTCAGGGAAACTCCACTGTGCCTGGTGCTCCCACCACTGTCTCCATTTCAGCCTTATCAACAACAGGAGGTTAACTTGTTCCTCATCTTAGTTGGCTCCAAACCCAGGTTACCTCTCGTGAGCCCTGTGTAGCGCGCTGGTGTAGTGGCCAGGAACTGAACCCAGGTCCACTGCTTGGAAGGCAGCGTGCTCCCCTCTATCCTTTGTTTATTCGACATCTATCTTCTCCCACGCACACCCGCGCCCCCATCATTTTTGGCACGCCATTACATCCTGCACACACAAACACACATGCAAGCTTCTTCCTTCTGCGCTCCTTGAATTGAAGACATGCACTTGAAGGATGGAAGTGTGTTTCTTACGGTAGAGGGAGGGCCGTGCTTTGGAGTGTGGAATGGCTACCAGCTGGGAAGTTGAAAAGAGAAGGCCTCCCCTGGTAGACACTTGGACAGACGTTTAGTGCATTCAGCGTGAAAAGACTCCTTGTCTCCTAGCAGCGCTCAAGTGACAGAGTGGGTTTATCATGTTGTCTGACAGTATGTTCCTTATATTTTTGTAGAAGAGGATGTAGATACATATATATCTATGTGTATGTAGAATACATATATATATATATATTTTTTTTTTAATGTGGGAGGGGTCTACTGCTGGCTCCACCTGGCCCAGAGCAGTAGCTGGGTATGCCACCTGTTGGCTTGGGATCTCCTGTGGCCGAATGGCCTCCAAAGGCCCTGTGGTTATTTTCTCTTTAAGTGTATGTCGGTGTCCATAAGGTGTGTGTTTATTTTTATGAGTACGTTGAAGTAGGTACAGCAAAGTGAGAGGAAACAAATTTGCTCTGGAAAAAAGTACAACCCATAAGAAGAGAACAGTCTCATTAGCCCTTTTTAATCATATACCATCATTAAGTAGGACACAGGTTTAAGATGATAGGTGAACCCACGATCTCAAGAATAAGAGCCAGCTGTTCAGCTGCAGCTTCCGGGTGTTGGAAGAGGAAATATCTGGATGCGTCCGCTGGTTATGGAGTGGTGGTAATTAGTCACAGTCAGGCAAACAGTGAAACCAGGAGCGGCGCCCTGTGATCAGGCTGTAACCTACAAGGGAGCTGAGGGGGAGGGATCAGCGAGGGGACAGAGGCACAGAGGGCTCGCCCACCTCCTGTGTATTAATGGCCCTCCCTTCACGGAATCAGTCTCGTTTTGACTGTAACTTGTGCAAGTGTGCAACGAAAGTGTGCCTGAGTGAAAACCCCAAGCTGCTTCTCTCTGATAATGCTGAGTCGACTTTGGCTGAATTAGCGAGCTCAAAATTGTGTCAAACATTTTCAGAAAGCCCCACCATTCTTGGGACCCAATACTGTCACCCTCAGTTATCACATTCAGAAATGAATTTCAATTTAAAAATGTAGTGGGACCTGAGGCATACTTTTTGGTATAAGTTCCAGATGGTTCTTATCTGCCCTACAGTTTAGCCCCCACCGATCGAACCTATTTACGTGGCAGAATGTATTAAAGGGATTTAAAACTAAAAAGTCCTGGGCAACTATTCATGTTGGAGAACCTTGCTTATCCTCCTTTTTTCATATTTTCTTGAAGGGGAAGAAACTTATATTCCCTTAGAGCAGCGATTTTCCACCATTTTCATCTCGTGGCACATGTAAACAAATTATCAAAATTCCACGGCACGCCAAAAAATATATTTCTTGCCGATCTGACAAAAAGTAAATATGATTTTGATTCATTCACACCAGATGGCCATTGGTGTGTTGGCTGTTGTCATTTTTTTTTTTTTAACTTGACAATCTAAGAGAAAAGAGGCCTGTTCCCCTGACTAAATAGTCAGATATTGTATGTTTTAAAAAATTTTCTGGTGCACTGGTTGAAATCGCTGCCTTAGAGGGTAATGAATGGGGGGCATGGGGAGTCTGTTCTCACATTATATGCTTGTCTGTTCTGGAGGAGCACAGCTGTGGTAGAGGAATAAGACCAAAGCAAGGGCATCAGGCTCTATTCTGAAACTCACATAAGGGGAACCCTTTTAGAAGAGAGTGGGTCCCATGCTAACGGAACTCAAAGTTATGTTTCCTGAAGACTTTTTTCAAGGATCTCACTGCATTTTGCCTGAAGAGAGGCTTGTGAGGCGTAGAAGAGCTGTGTTCAAATATTTGAAAAACTGTCATATGAAAGGGAGACTAGATTTGTCCACTGGGGGCCTGGCAGGTGCACCTGTGGCGGAAATTGTGGGGAATCCGGTTTCAGCTCAGGGTAAGGAGGGCTTTTCTGACAGTTCTGGACTCAGAACAACATTCAGCAAGGAGGACTTTCACACCCTTCACACCCATCCTTTAGGGATTCACTTCTGAGTTCTGACCACAGACCGCTCAAGCCAGCAGTCACAGTGGGGCGTATGCCCAAAGCAGTCGGATTTTATAACTTCTCATAACACCACCATACAGCTAAGTACTAGACGCTCACTAAAGTGGGTCAAATGGAGAGCTGACATCAAAGACATATATATAAAATCACTAAGGCAAAACCTGATTCTAAGCTGGTGAACTTCTCGGATACAGCTGAAATACACAGACAGTTTTAGAATGTCAAATGTTCCTTTCTTTGACTCCTTTTCTTTGGGTGACACTGCTTGTGTCTGAGACCTTAAACATCCTTTCAGGTAAAAACTTGAATCCAGGATGATGTTTTAAAAAAAAGGTTAACATTGAGTAGTTGTTAAAACCACCTGTGTAAAAGTTCTTCTTGAGAGTGAAAATGTGTTTTCACATGTTAATTAATTCAACTTCACAAAATCCTGACAGGAAAAAGCCAGTATAGAAAGAACTGGGCCCCCCACCCCCAGTCTCCCTCCCAGCAAAGTTTTCTTATGGTTTATCCATCACTGTCAGTTCTTCTGGTAGGGCTATTTAAGCACTAAATTCACACTGTGAATAGTTTTAACAGCAAGAGACTCTGAATGCTTTACATAAGGGCCCTGACAAGACTGCCCAGAAGGTACACACAAGCTTTTCGCACCTGCGCCCCTTCTGCAAAGCTTTATCAGATGAGAACCCAAGACCTTGCACCCAAGTCTGTGTGTTCCTTTTCCTTTTCTGCACAAACAGTCATAGGCTATAGCAGCAGAAAGGTTTACAAAGCTTATCTGATTTCTGTTTCAGAGGCCCATTATATATTAAAAAAAAGATACATCAATCGCTTTTGAGTAAGGTCAGTACAGAGCATTGACAAGAAGAGATGTTGGGTGCAGGGATTAAAATTGAAAGTAAAAGCATCTGCTGGGGAAATATAATGTATATAAATGTATGTTTAGAAATGTACGCAGTTTAAACGCAGTTATTACATAGTTGCACGTCATATCTACATGACACATGTACAAGTTCTAAATACCTCTACATGCCTGTTTTATTCGGAAGCCTTATATATGTAGCAATTATGAACTCAACTTAAAAAAATGTCCGAAGTAAGCCGATTTTTTTTTCATTTTTCAAGCCCAATACGTTCATCAGCACCCTTTCCATCACCCACCCCAATCTCAAATAATATCCACCTTGAAAAAATTTTATAAGGATTATATTGAGGCAAAGCTGTAAATCTGCAAGTTAAGGTAGAATAGCACATAACACAGTATTCATGCAATAATTTATGTTGGTTTTGTTTTGACATTTAAGAAGTTTCAAGGCAAAAGAAAAATCAATTATTAGGTCCTCTGGATAAAAAGGAATGTTTTTCATTTAAAAATGTCTTTGTAGTGGGGCTCCTGAAAAACTGTATCTGAAAGTTTTTTGTTTGCACACTATAAAACCTAAAGTTTTCTGTAATTTTATGATTTATGATAATAATTTTCTGTTATTATATTACACCTTACTGCCCTAATGATATCATAATTCAACTATATTATATCAATTACTTTTGATAAATTTCCAATTGAAAAATTATGAACTTTAATAAAGTTTTAAATTTGATAAATGTAGGTGGGCACTGTTTTTAGTTAACTCTATCATAGGTCTGAGATATTTTGTTTTAAAACCTATCTGAATTCTATATTAAAGGTAATGTCTTTTTAGTTCAGCTAACTCTAGAGATTTTAAAAGCTTACACAGGAGTTGGAAATTGCCTTTTGTGATTTTTAAAACATCAATAAAATTTATAAATATCACGTAGAGCCATAATCCAAAGGATATGTCATGAATACAGGTAAGGGCGTTCTGTTTGGGGACCTGAAAACTGGACTCCAACCATGGAAATAAATCAGACTTAAACTATGACCCGGTAATGACCCAAAGCAGGGCGGCCCTAAGGAAAGTCATGAGAACACACAGGTCCTCTTTCATATTTGCACAAGCTGCGTCTTTCTTAAAGGACCCCTTGTCCTTCAAGTTTCTTCCTGTGCTGATGCTTTACTCTTCCGGCTACTAAACCTGCTCTCCATGAGGGACCTATAATAAACTTCTATCTATGATTACCAATTATACTTATTGACTATAAATTAAAATGAGATACATATTTCATTTTGGAAGCATGCCTGGTAGGTGTTAATTGCTCTGGATTTAAAAAGATTTCATTTCAAATCCTGGACCTTCTACTTACCAGCTGTCACTTCGGTCTTCAGATTAGTGAAAGGACTCATAAAATTCCTTAAAGGGCATTACCGACCTGTGGCTGGGAATTTGCCTATGCGGATAATGGACTTAAATCACATGCGGACTTTAGACTGTGGATGGCTAATGCCTCCGTGTTGTTGACACGAGGCTGTAATAGCAACAAAGGATGAGGTAAAACCATGCCAAGCCACTTTTAATACCAGCCATTTTGTTTCTCCATGTAGCTATTTAACTCCTTCTAATTCCTCAGTTCAAAGGAGTTCCTTGAATTCCTTCAGCAGCCCCTCAGTGTGCTCGTCAGGTGTTTTGTGGGTGGCAAGCTGGGTGATTCTTTCACTGTATATGATGTATGTGCTGTTTTGTGTTGGGTGGGTTCCTTGCTCAGATGTCATCTAAACAGTAGACCCCAAATGAAAAATATTTCTGTTTTAATTTTGAGGCTCTTCATTTTCTACTCTCACAGGGATTGCAAATCTGAATTCAGAGTAAACACCCATCCCAGTAAAAGTCCCTGAGCCCCTTTCTGGGGCCACAGGTGATGTAATCCACTTGCCGCCAAGGAGTGAGTCTGGGTCCCCTCGGCGTCCAGCCACAGTGTCCATCAGTCTCTGAGGTCCCACCAAGACCGTTTCCAAAGAAGGAATAATGACACCCACTCATGGGTTCCAGTTTTCTGTTAAATTTGAGAGAGAATTTTTCTGACAATCATAAATGTTTTCTACTTTAATTCTCCCTTTCTATAATTACATTTCCTATAACATTGCACTGCAACATGGGATGATATTATCTAATTACATAAGGCTTATATACAGAACCTATTATTAGCCCTTTGGCTGTGTCTCAACAGTATAACTTTTAACATTATTATTATTTTATTATTTGGAATCTTTCACTCATATCACAATATTGCAGTGACAATGTGATCATCAGTGGGGTGCCGATTAGCTACCAGATCAACCTTCCAGATCAAGTGTTGACCCTCTTAGCCATGAGGTACAACCAATAAACCATGCATATATTTTTTCATCATTTGATGATTGTTGAAAAGCAAGTTCCCATTCACCTATGGGTTTAGGTGAGTTGGGGCATTTAGGACAGGGTTTAAAAGCACAGTTACCCCTGTTTATGTCTGCAAAGAATACCTCATATGGCCACCCCATTAAATGTTCCATAATATACTCATTACATTTAATAAGGAAACCTCTTTCTGCATTGCCCTCTTTTAAAAAATATTGCTCTGTCATAACCCATGATTGGAGGAGTATTTCAAGTCTCAGAAATTTTTTGTTTGTCAGGTACAAACTACAATTTCAGCCAAGGCCCCAAAATGATCTCTTGAAGAGAGTGTAACTGATAGATGTCTTAGACAACCTCATAATCTAAAATCCTAGGGGTCATTGCTGGGTAGCAGTCAAAGACATTCTAGTAGATGGTCGAGGGAGTCGCTGACGTGGGTAATGTCACCTGAGCAGGGGTATTTTAAGCTCTCGGTGTGATTGATTGAGCAATGGCCCTTCAGAGTTCTGCTAAAGACTTGCTGTTCAGAGTGACACACTAAGTTTTCTTCCTTACTGTTTTATGGATGGAGGCTAACAGAGTCCTTAAATGTGGGAAATAAAGCCGCAACAGACAACTAAGCTTTCATTTCAGTTTTGGATCTAGCAGGTAAAACAATTTAATGTTGGTTGTTTGCATGAGATGTCTCCCATGAATCCAGCCCAAGTTATTCCTAAGAAATCCTTTATTTGTGCTGAGAACCGTTTTTGTTTTTTAAAGCATATTAGTCATTCATTCCCAGTGGTGCTCATATAATTAAACAGGTTTTTTCAGTTTTAGCTTGACATTTAGATCCAAACATTATATCGTCAATAATAATTGACAATTGTTCTCCAATTGTATCTAATCTAAGTCTTTTTTCACTGTTACACAATAAGAAAGAAATTTTAAATATACCCGTGGGATAATTTAGTAAACTTGTATGGGCATTTACTCCACTTAAAGGAAATTGGTATTGACTTTTTTTTTTTCCAAAATAGGGTTAGTAAAAAAAAAAGATCAGCTAAATTGATTACCAAGAGCATTCTCTCTTAAAGAGTCTGTCGCGTGGCTTGAATTGTTAACCCCCCTTTGGTACACGTGATACTACTGAAATCAAAAGTTTTCATCTTCCTCTTTAGTCCCCTGAAAATCTCCAAGATCCACCAGTTTTCTTCCAAGTTATATGAAACAAGCAAATAATCTGTAAGCACTAGTTCAACTGCACATAACATATCCGTGAATAAGACTGAAACGTCCTGGTATCTCCAAGTATTGTTTCACACTCTCTACTCGGAGTTGGCCTGGGCAACTCCCATCACACTCACGCCAACGGTGCATTCAGGACACGGTCAAGCTGCTACGAAACCTAACTTCTTTTCGTAACTTCTCATTCAGAGCCACTATTTTGCCTTTAAATCTTCTAGTCATATCACAACGTTTCCCTAACTTAATCGTATTGGTCTTTAACTTTTATTGGAAGGTTTATAAATGATAGTACATTGTGCACCACTATCTAGCAAACACAATAAAGTTTCTTTATCCACTGTAGACAATTTAACCCACATAAATGGGAAAGCTTCCCATCCCCAGTGGCGAGTTGGGCCAAGAAATCTCGGCAGCTGCCTCTTGGAATTGAAGCCCTCTTCCTCCTCTCAGACTGCCTGGTTCTATAGGGATTATGGGTACATTTTGCACACTTCCTTCAGCTTTTTAAACATTCATCGAGGCTAGGATCAATTGAGTTGCTATGCCAGTCCCTCCAAGCCTCAGGGGCTCTCCTGGTCTTCAGAAGTGGTCCGTCAACACCTTGGTAGGCACCCCGTCAAATCCATTATTCTCTCTGTCCTGAATAATGTGGAGCCTCCCATTTTAGTAACTGAACTCACAAGATCATGGAAGCTCCTTCGCAATCTTTCCTCTCGTAGTAAGGCTACATTTGGAGTGCACACCACACCAGCAGAGTTCCCTATATTACCACATTATTACGAACTAAGACATAAAATTAAATGAGGCTTCATCATCATCATCTAGCCAATCCAATGTGCAACAAATTAACATCCTCAGCGGGGCATTCCATTTTGTAATCAAAGTGAAGGAAGGGAAGGGAAATTTCCTTTGGTGCTAGAGGTTGCTGGAATTCTTGTTTTAATACGGGTTAAACAAGCGAGGCGTAGGACCGGGGGAATTGGCATCTGCCTGCATACTGGGAGTCATAGATTCCATTTTTGTGTTTTCTTCAGGTTTCTTAAATTTCTCAAAGCTACAGTAATTTGGAACCAAATATCCCCTCCTAGTCATTGTGCTTAGAGACAAACAAAAGAGCAAATGTTATACATAAACGCCAATGACATTATGATTCTTCTGGGTGCCACCCATATCTGTTCATAAAATTATAGTTGTCCCTTGATCTCCTCCAGGGATTGGTTCCATGACCCCCTTGAACACCCAAATCTGAGGATGTTCAAGTCTCATGAATAAAATGGCACAGTATTTGCATATAACATACACACATCCTCTCATATATCAACACTTTAATTCATCTCTCGGTTACTGATACTACCTAATCAACATAAATGCTATGTAGATAGTTGTTATGCTATATTATTTAGGGATCAGCTTTATATACTTTTGAGTGTGAAATATTTTTTTATTGTTGACACTATTACAGATGTCTCTCACTTCTCCCCCCATCTCTACCCCCCTCTACCCAGCTCCAACCCCTTCCTCTGGCCTTCACCACATTGTCGTCTGTGTTCATGGGCCATGCATATATGTTCTTTGGCTAATGTCTTCCAGTCCCCCCGACACCCCTCCACTCTGAGATCTGTCGGTCTGTTCCATGTGTCCATGCCTCTGGTCCTATTTTGTTCATCAGTTTATTTTGTTCACTAGATCCCACATATGAGTGAGATTTGATCCAAGGTTGGTTGAATCTGCAAATGTGAACCACGTGGTTACGGAAGACCAGTTGTAGTAAATTTCTTGACAGAACATCCTCTAGTTTCAATAGTCTCCTGCCTTGGGAATTTGCAGATGTATAGCTGTTTAGTAATGAGGGACTGAATAAGAGTCACAGCTGTGGGCCACTGGCATGCCTCATCTTTCACTGGGACCATTTTTCCACTCCTAACCCAAGCAACAACCAGCTGCAACTTGATTCTGCACCTGAATTTCTCTGGAAATGATTCTGTGTTTACTCATGAGTGCTGATTTGTCCTCATCTCACACTTTGTCTCTTATCCATTTAGCACCCTCCTCTTCTGGGTATATGACCTCAAATTTCCATTGGGAAGCACTTTTAGCCACTTATCTCAATACTTCTATGACCTCAAAGTAGAAAAGGCTCAGTGGGCAGCTTTGTCCCAAAGATTCTCTGTCCTTCTTTCCTCACCTTCTCTCCTCCAGAGCAATGCATTAGCCACTTCACTCAAATCAGGACATATCAATAATCCTGATATTAAACTGCATAAGTTGTGCTTTTGGGAGTTATTAAGGAGACTCACAAAACACCACAAGATACATTCCATGAGGCTAATAGCCTCCAGTGAAATAGAAGCAAACTGAACTGAGGTTCCTTCCATGCCCAACGCAACGTGTGCCGAGCACAGCAGACCAAACACACATAAGCAATAGGATGAAGTAGAAACTCCGCTGGGTTTAAACATTCAGAGTGATTGTTTCCATGAAAACATACACAGAGGGGTTGCGCTTGCTGATCTGGGGCTCGGAGGCCGTGCAGACTGACTCCCAAAGCCTGCCCCTCTCGGGGCTTCAGTTTGGAAAATGTTGGAACTGTAGCCATTAGAGTTACTCTGTAGGATCAAATTCTAACAGAAAGAATGTAATAATAATAATAATAATAGTCACGATGCCATGCAATTCTATGTCCTGCTCTAAATCACAGAGCTGGAAGGAATCTGAGCAGTCGAAGCCTGAAGGTCACAGTTTACATACATTCAGCATCATGTATGTAACATGAACATGTCCCACTGAGCAGTGGCAGGATCTGTGTCCTCAGTGAGTGCATCCCCTGACTGAAACTACCCCAATTCACTTTTGTTAAGATACAAAGATACAAACAAAACACGAGTGACTCTAATCTCGTGGCCAGTTTAAACACTTAATTGAGTTCGATCTGCATTAAGTAACAAGGAAATAGAAATCTAGAGAGATTAAGGGATATGTTTTAAGTCTCTCATGTCCAAGACTTCTTCCAACTTATTCATTTCTTGACTAGGGGAAAGAATCTCAAAGTAATTATGGAGAAAAACTGCTTGAAATATTATGTTCTATCTTCAATCTGTTGAAGACTCAAAATTTATAAGACGAGAAAAAGTAAAATAAAAAATAAAATTTGACAAAGACCTACAATGTGGAAGCCCCAATTTTTAAAAATGATTAGGCTCAATGCACGTACAATCACTGTCAATTTGTTTTGGAAGTTTCTAAAAGCTGACTCTTAATTGCTGTACTTCTCTCCTTCATGCACTGGAAGTGGGGTATGGAAACTGTCGCTGCCTCACGAGCCATGCTTTTAAGTATTACATTAGTAGAGGACCTGGGTTTGAACCACAGGGTTGATGGGGAATTCCTATGCAAGCATTTACCCATGCTGGTCTCGGCGAGCACACCATTGGCCATAGCCTACAAACAATGATTATGGACTTTCATTTTTATTTAAAAGTGTCTATGGTAATCCCACATCTGTCTTAGGACAGTATTTTGTAAAAATGTCATCCACAGGCTTCTATTTTTAATACCTTTATAAATAAAAGGTATAAGGTGGACTGGCATATATCCTGTCCCTTAGAAGCAATTATAGACCTTAGAGTGTGGAAATACTTAATTGGAGCTTCATTCCTGTGTTCTCTTTTCTTTACATATAGAAACAACTTCAGTTGGGGCAAAGGGTCTTGCCTAATTAGTTGCTATACAGACAGAATAGAATAAGTCAGGGAGATTTTCAAAAGCACAGGGTAACACAATAGCCGTTAGTTTCATAATTGCACATTTTTTGGGTCCCTGTTTTTAACATTCAGAGTTAATTTGGGAACATCCTTTATGGTTAATTAGCAATTAAAGTGAAGCAAAACATAACCCAATAAAGTCCTTAAGAAAATTCTTTTGTCTAAAATGAGGCATTATAAGTTTTGGTTTTTATATCTTCATAAAATGTTCATGCGTGGAGGGGTTTGAATGTTTTAAAATAATGATAGGTAGAAAAGAAGAAGAAAGGAGGATTAAAATGTTTGAGAATTTATTTATTTATTTGAACAACAGCATTTGAACTTGGCTTATTCTGAAGGAATGCCACAGGGAAAATCAAGTTTCTGATGCTTGGAGGTGCCTTAAATTCTTCCTGATTTTCAGAACTCTGGCTGCTTCTAGCTCTACCTAGAAATGCCCTTCCTCCTAACTAAGTCATTTTCTTCTTTCTCACTAAGAATCCACACACTTCAAAAATACCGATTATTCAGGAGATCAGACTGACATTCACAGAGCTTCATTAGAGATGCCTTAATATGGATGTAAAATATGATTTTCATGCCTTAAGGAAGAGTAAGTATTTTAGACAATTGTTCAGAGACAATGACTAACATGTGCCGATGTCCTGCTGCAAACAGTACAGTTACTCCTCTTAGGGAGCAAAAGTCCTGACACCGGGGCATGCAATCGGGCTGCCGCGGCCTTCCCCTGCAGCAGCACCCAAAGGAGGTGTGAAAGACCTCAAGGCCGCAGGCTCCCGTCTCCCACTGTCCCATCAGACTTGCTTGGAGAAAACTACCAATATATTTTGAGGCCCACTGTTATCGATGCATAGGAATTTGGAATTAGTCCTGTTGCCCTAAGAATGCATCTGGTGTATTATCTCTCTCATTGGTTATCTTTACTTGAATGCCTCATTAGTTATTGCAAAGTCAACACGTTAAAAGAAAATAACCATTGTTACCCACCATACTCCCTGAATCAGGACCTCTGTTAATATTCTCCCGTACACATCTATTAGATATTGTCCTGTCTGACACCCAGCCACCCAAGTATTGTGAATGACCTCTCCTCCGTCCCAACACAGCCCGACACTGACTCTCGTTAATTCTATCTCCTTTATTTTTGCCATATATTACATTCCTCCTTTTCTTTAGTTGCAGCCCTTCCTCTTTGCATCTCTCCTGGATGGTCATGAAAACATACCTACTGTCTTTGCAGTCAAATCTTACATCATGGGCTGTATCAATCTAACATGTAGATTACTTAGTATAAAATCCTTCATGATCAGCCCCCACAATCATTCACTTCAGGGTAAAATCAAATCACCGTAGCAGAGAATGGAAGAATTTTTTCCTAGGAACCCTGCTTTTGCTTCTCACTGTGGTAGGGACTCATAGCCATCCTCCATTTAACTAATTCACTACATTAACCCAATCAGTATATCCATACTGTTAGAGCCAAAGGCTGGTGAATGCATAAATTTACATGACTTAAGAAAATTTAAACCCCGAATGTATGTTTTATGTACCTTTCCAATTAACTGACTAGCCAGCAGTCCCAGTTGCCTTACATAATATATGTTTGGTCCCCAAATTTACTCTATACTCACCTCTTAATTCATACTGTTTTCTCGGTTGAGAGTATTTGCTTTCTGTGAATCTGTCCTTCCCTTTTGCCCTCAACCCCTTATTCTTCATGAATTAGTTTAGCCATTCTCTTCTGCCAGAGTGACCGGTCACATCATCCAGGCATGTCACCTTTCACTGTTTACTGAAATGCAACTTTATAGGTTCTTGTTTGAGAAACATCTGAGAGCAAACAAGTCTTTCTAAACGTGTATCCAGTTTTTCTGGACTAATCCATTTTCCCCACCAAATCAAAGACTGAGTGCCCAGCAGAATTTGATGGGAGAGACAAGCCAGCATGCATTTCTGCTCAACGCTCCTCAGAAGCGTGGAGGACTTTCATGTGCAGCCTCAGGGACCTTCCTAAGGGGAAGAAATCAACTTGGTCTTGGGACAGCACAGTGACTTGTGAATGATAGTCTTCACATTCACCGAAGAGCCCAGCAATCATCTAGCTCAACCTTTCCATACAATATTCCCAAGAATCACCCTTTTCTACTCTAACAGAATGTCCTCAGGATGGCAAATTCTTTCATCATAAAACACTTCATGGTTGTAGTTTTTAAAGATTCCCATCAACCCTTTGTTACATTGGGGAATTAAATATGAAACCATTACACTAAACCATAGCTAATACTTACATAGGTATTACTATTGGCTGGGCAGTGGTATAAGTATTTTGCATTAATTATCATTTTTCAAGAGCAAAATTTGATAAGACATAGGTAAAACCAAAATAAGACACAAACTCTAACTTTACTCTTTTTCACTGCTTAAATCTTCCAAGTGTTCTCTTTGTGACCCTTTCCGGAAAGACATGTTAGATAAGTCCCTTACATATTTATGTCACTCTTTGAGAATGGGAAGTCCTCCAGTAATTTTTGCCCCCCTAAATTGTCTCAATGTAGTCATTAAAATGCTCATTTCTCATTAATAATGATGCTAATCCATTCTGGCTGCTGAAACAAACTACCATAGACCAGGTGGCTTATGAACCACAGAAATTTATTTCTCACAGTCCTGGAGGATGGCATGTCCAAGATGAAGGTGCCTGCAGATTCACTGTCTGTGAAGGACCTCTTCCTTGTTCATAGGTGGCATTTTCTCACTGTGTTCTCACATGACAGAAGGGAGCTCTCGGCAGTCTTTTTCATGGGGCACCACCCCCCTTCATGAAGGCTGTGCCTTTACTTAGACCCTAATTACCTCTTAAAAGCTCCGTGTCCTAATACAACCTAATTGAGGGTTAGATTTCAACATATAAATCTGGGAGGACACAGTCATTCAACATACAGAAATAATGAAAACATCAAATTTCACTTAGCTAAGCTTCCCTGGGGCCAGCTTTAAGCTGAGAAGTCCACACTGGGGCAAGTGGTACGGCCACCCTTTTCTTTCTCCCACCCCACGTCCCCCTCCTCTTCCCTCTCCCTCCCTCCCTTCTCCACTCCGGCTTCTTAGCCTTTTCTGCAAAACATTTTTTCCAACCTACAGCGGAGCAGTTTGGGATAGAAGAAGAAGGATAGTACAAGGGAGGATATTTTTCATTTGTGAACACAACCATGAACTGGAGTTGGCGTTCTCTAAGCAGGAAGAGCTTTTGGTCAGAGTTTCCTTTAAATTAACCTTCTGGCCATTCCTCGATCGGGCACACATTTGGCAATGAGGACCCCGAATCTCGGTCCCCCGTGGCGGCCCTGACGCTGCTGGAGGCAGCTGCTTGCCTTTTTGCTTTCTTAGGGATGGGCGTGTGACAGCGTCTTTGTGGGGTCTTCCGAAGTCCAGCCGGCAGGTATCAAACATGCCGAATGGTTTCCCCAACATCCTTCTCACTTTCCCCACTGTGCCTTTGCATCTTTAAGCAATGAAGAGTGGCCTACCACCTTATTTTGGCATTTATATATTAGTATGGGTCCAACCGACCAACCTGCAATCTAAGCCAATATGATTTTATAGTCAAGAGACCAAAGTTTATAGTCAGACCCCTCGATCTGAATCTTCATTCCATTACTTCAGAGCTATATGATCTTTGGCAAGCTATTAAACCTCTCTAAGCCACTTTTTTTTTTTTACAATAGTAAAATGGAAATAATCATAGGGTCTATTTCATAATATTGATGAGAAGAATAAATGATACAATTGAGAAGAAACAGTTAACACAGGACTTAGTAAATAGCAGTAAATCAATTTTAGCTGTCAATAAAAATCCTAAAATTAATTAATACTATCAGATGCCTCATCTCGGGAATGTAGGCTGCAATCTAAGTGTTTTGCATCATATCGAAGCAGTTATTAAGTTTTCAATTAGCTGGCAGTTGCAGACAACTGGCACGGCTGTGCTAGTGAAACACGGGGGATAGATATAACATTAATCTGGGCACCGTATGTTCTACGACACCTTTCCTTTAAGCATTCACATCTTCACAATCTTTTTCTGACCCCAAAAGGACGTACGAGATGTTTTTCTTTCCTTAAGTCTTTCCTCCACAGTCAAAGAGAGGCAAAACTGTTATTTCCAAACAGTGAAATGTGCAGGCTTCCTCTATGTTTCTGTTTTTGTTTTGGAAGTCTGTACCTATAGCAGTCCAATGGAGAGGTCTGGATTCTCAGAAAATGCACCAAAATATTTTCACATTTTCTTAATCTGTGCTGGTATTATTTTTTTTCTCAAAAAGTCTATACAGGTCTGTAAAGCATATGCTTTGACCAAATATTAGATAGTATTCAGAAATTGATCATTGGATGTAGAGTTTTCTCGTTACTTCGCATAGGTAAGGCCTGAGATTGCTTTTGTATCAAACCCATTTATTATCTGTTTTCTCATGTGATTTTTGAGCGGTTACTGCAGTGGCCAGCTACAGAAGTGGAAGATTGCATTTGGCACCAGAGCTAACTTATTGTTCTGAATCTCCTAAAAGTGAAGTCTGGCCTTGTGATCCAGGCAGTGTAGGAGGCTAAGGAAGAAACTAATCTGGCGTAGTAAAGTCACTCATAGAAACAGTATTTCTGCTCTCTTCTTCAGCCTCCCTAAGCCCATCTTCAGAAGGCCTATGTTAAACGCGCTGAAGTCCCAGCTAGGTCAATGGACAGGACGATTTGCTGCAAAACTCCTAGCTCTGAAGTTGCCGGACCACAACTCCCAAATGTGGTGAGATAGACATAGGGTTATCTCCAATTTTAAAGGCAATAAAAATTTTCCCATGTCATTTTTTTATGCTTAGTCTTACAAGAGGATTGCATCTCCCTTGGCCTTAGGCAGGACAGAGAAAGAAAGGAGAGGAAGAATAAAAACCTTATTTTTACCCCTAAACTAAATTCATAAGTATTCACCTTTAAGATTATGTCCATTCTAATTTGTTAATTATAGCTAAGTGGTCTTGACTATTGAGTAAAATAAATCACCTTGAATTGGACATCTCTTCAGCTGGTTGGGGGAACAGTAACCCACAATTTTAATTCATAAAATCATAATACTGTGTACTTTTTAGAGAACTTCAGGTTGCTTTCCCACTCTCTGACTCCTAAAGTGAACATTAACCGTTGTGTGTGAAGCTGTTTATTCTCTGAAACTTATGACATATTTGAGGAAACACCAAAATACTTTATGATGCATGAAGAACTACAAACACAAGATGATCTATATAACAACCGATTCAACACTCAATAAATAATTGCCACTAAGCTCCAAACATTTAAGTATGTGATGGAGCTATAAGAAGAAAGGTATATTCCCTACCCTCAAAAGAATTCTTACATTGTTAGAGAAGTAACAAAACTGAAGTTTTCATGTAATCATCATTCGCTGCAATTACACATCGCATTGTAATGGTATTTTTATATTCTTATCTTCTCTATGAAACTGAAGACCTCAAGACAGTGATTAATTCTTGCTATTTCTCTGTGTCTATCTACACATATCATGACAGATTATTTATTTAGAATTCCAGAATATTAAAAATATTATGTTACTATGTTGTTGGTTAATTATATATTTTTGGAAGTCAATCCTTGAAAGTATAGAAAGCAAAAGCTGAATGGTAAGTTACTTACCATTCAAGGAAATATAACACAAATTTAAAAAAATATTTTTCATAGTATAATTTTTCTAAAATGAGCTTTAACATACTCTCTAAAAATAGAGATTCTCATAATCTCATTCCGAAAACCTCTAGTTCTTTAAAACAAATGTTTTAGATGACATTCTAAAATATGTAACACATACCTTGCAGTCATTGGTACAGGAGAAGATTCACCCCGAGGTGGCAGGCTGTGGTGAGGAAGGACATTCGCCCTGCAGCCATGGTGCTTTGGGTTGGTTCCTGAGGCTGCCACTTCTAAGCTCTGTGGCCTTGGGAAAGTTACTCAGCCTCTCTCCGCATTCGTTTCACAACTGAAACCCGGCTATTCCAGCAGCATCTCATCCACGCCATTGTGAAGACTGAAGGCTCGGAGCTTTAGCTGGGATTCTGGTCGCCGTCGATTGCAGAGGCAGAGGCGGTGCAGGGAGCAGCCGTGGCACTAGGGTTAGGGAAAGGCGCATTCGCGGTCACAGGGCGCAGCTGAAGAGGGGCTGTTTCAGCGCCTTCACGTTTCAGCTATAAACCTCGACTTCCATGTGATAGTCCAAAGGAAAGGGTCTACTGTAGCCCCGTAAGAGAATCGTATTTGATTTATAGAAATGGCTCAGCTATAACCTTACCAATGAGTTAACTAGGGCAATTTACAAAAGGCCTCTCTAAATAGCTGAATATTCATTTTTCATTATGTAAAAGCTCTTATGTAGAGGGTAATGGCTGTTTTTGTGGGTCTAGCAGAGCAATAATTATCTCCTGCAAAATACTTTTGTTATCCTTGGGAGAAACAGAATGTGAGACTAGCTTCCACCCAGAAAGGCAAATCACATTTTTCTATCTCACAGATACTCATCTTTACTTTGAACAAAAAGGTTCAGCTTTGTTTACATAATGTCACTTAACTGAAGCTTTAAACATAGTATAAATGTCTCCAAATGGAACTCTTTAACATTGTAAAACCCAAACAGTCAAATGATGATATTTTTCACATAATTACTTGGGAGTCACAGGCCCAGACAGCCTTCCATTATGAGGCTATGACTTTTACTGTAACAATGTATTTTAGGAACCAGAGATATTAGATGATACAATTTCAAAGGAAGAGTTTGTGTCACTGAATCTAATAGTGATGGAAGAAGGAGGCCTGTTCTTTATAACTTCCAGTGTAGTCATTTTTAAGTCCATAAAATAGAAATAGTCATTTCCTATAAGGTACAATACCCATTAGAAGCCAAAATTGGTCTCTATTATATTACAGTTTACTCATGTGCTTGGCTTCACTGCCAGAAAATGAGTTTCCTGGATAAGGATCATGTCTTAATCAATTCTGATTTTCAGCAGCAAAGTACCTGACAACTGATACGCTTCCCCCAACACCCTTAGGAAATAGATCTATTTATTGGGAAACACATGAGCAAGTGATGTAGTTCAGACATGGAACTTCCCCAGTTTTTAACCTGCCATGTAATTAATGTCGTCCCCACGTCTCCCTAAGCAAAGTAGAGTGGAAAGCTAGCTAATGATCCTGAAGCCCGTAACTTGTTTAACAGATCGATCTCATTGACTCAGTGGAAAGTGCCAAGTTTCTGGATCCGTGTTGTGCTGGTCCCTAAATATCCTATCACAGCTAAGCACATACCTGGTTATGTTTGGGCTTCAGCACGAGCCTAACTCACTGAGCTGTTGTATGATTCATCACAAGGCCAGGTTGCTGGAGAGACTACAGAATGCACAAAGATAAAGAAGGAGTTGTCTCAAATAGCATGCAAAAAAAAAAAATTAGGAAAAATATGTTTGTTCCTTAGAAAAACTATCAGTCTGGCTCCAAGAGACTTCTATCTGTTCGAGACATTTATGATCTCGCTTTCTTTCTCTTCTTTTCAGTCATTTTGTCTCAACATCTGTGTTGCACGGTGGCTGTAGCTGGTGTGCTAAGCTAAGAATACCCAGATTCAGACATGCTGAATGAGGAGGCACCTGACGACGTGGGGTCGTCAGGCAACTGTCTCTGCACCTGAACCCCCACTTTGGGGAAGTCAAAACGGCAAGATCATTTCGGCTGAAGGCACAGTTTCAGTGCACTCACACAAAGGAAGGAAAGTCACAAGGTTTATTACTTACAGATCCCTAAAAGGAAGGAAGGGGGTGTGGGCATGATGACCCAGAGGACGGGGAGAACTTCATTCCAGGTCGCCAGCAAGCTGGAGACAGAGAGCAGGGTGACAAGCACCTATTAAGGTGATTGGGGCAAGGGCAACTAACTTTTCCTGGGCTCAGCTCTAAGTGATGATTTTGAACGGTGCCCAGGCAAAAGCAGAATGGGAACCGCGGGCAGAAATCCTAAACTCAGGTCCTTGTTTAAACATCTAGGCTCTGGGTATGAGCAAGGTTGTCCTATAGAGTGTGTAGACAGTCACTCAAAATAACTGTTTTCTCATTACAACACCCCGTATGTTCCTAGGCAGAACGTTATGAGGACAGGAAAGGCACGCTTTTCAAATTTGCATGCCACAGAATTGCCTAAGGTCATAAACCCGCAGGATTTCAGGGTCGAGATCCAAAAGAAAACTGACAGAAAAATGAGAAAAGGAATCTCACAAAATCAAATGCAGTGATGAAAACTGTCAATTTTTTTCATTCGAATCGAAAATAAAATGAAGAAGAATTGGCTTAAAAGCTGTTCATCTAAGGTTACTTGAGGTTCTAGTTTTCTCATTTAATTAGGAAGGTACGGTCTAGCTGAGTTTCAAGTCGGGGGATGAGTGTGAGAGAAAGGAAGTGGCCCGAGCTCTGTCTATAGAGGCGTATTACTGGTAATGAAAAAGATATAACTCGCAGCTGGTCAGCCATGACGGAAAAATATGTACTCACTCTTAATATAAAGACTAGAAGGGAACATATTGAGAAACTGGTTATGAGCTGTCTGTATTGTAATGGGAGATGGAAAAGAGGAAATAACATGTGGCAGTTAAGGAGAGAGATGGCAAGGATTAGCATGGTGAGAAAGATTCAGGAAGAAGCTATTTCTAGTCTCAAGTATTTGGTAAAAGAAATTGACTGGCTGAGAATGGTCCCCAAAAGCAGAAGTAAAGCCAATGGGATGTAGACCTGTCCCCAAAATGGGAGGTTAACTCTGTCTCAATCTACATGAACGAAAAGTACAGTCTTGGCAATGGGTAAATTCACCCACAAGTGTTTTTGGATGGTGTGAAGGAGATTTAAATAATGCAATGTGTTGTTAGTTTAGTTTATTATCAATCAGACAGAGCCACTTTAGAAGGTCAATGGGGTCCATGTCGGTAGTTATACCAGGATGACAGGTATATGTGGGACTGTCTGGTGTAACTGTGGAAGAATGGTCACCTTGTCCTTGAGATTTCATCCAATTCCACGGTTCTGTGACTATGTCCTCAAGCAGTTTCTCTCCACTGGCCTCCCTGATCTCCCAAGGGAAAAGGTTAGCAAATGTGATCCAGCCTCCTAAGAAAGGGGGAGCTGGGAAGGAAAAACCCAAACCTATCTGTAAGCAGAATGGTTTGCCTTTTTGTCAATTTGCTCATCTACATACTATCTTATCGTCTTCCAACCCCCCCCCCCCCCAGCCCACACACACGCACTCCGTCATCTCCCTACTTCCACTTCTCAGGGATCATGGTCTGAAGTCCTCCTGTCCGGGACCCTCACATCAGTGCAGCGTCCACACTTAACTTTTGGGGCACTTTCCTTTACTTCAAAGTAGCTCATGTCCTAATTTCCATTAATTTAATCAAACAGATTAAATAAATTGTGAACTAGAAGGAAGTTCATATGCATACTACTCTCTCAACTTTTCAAGGGGTTCTTGCATCTGAAAATGGTGTTTCATACCCTAAACTTTTCCAATAGTTTGCACTTTAGTATTTTCCATAGCAGTGGCTTAATTTGAAACAATATTGGGATGGAAAGCCTGCCAGCCCATAGGGATAGAGAAGCTAATTGGGAGACAGGCCCCAATATCAGGCAAGTAGACAATCACCATTAAAGGTGCTGGCCAGGACGTTGCTAGAATTTACCCCTAGAGAATAGAGTTCTGGGATTCAGTCCCAAATCACTGAGCATCGAAACAAACTGGAAATAAAACACACAACTCAGCCAACAGAGTTGGAATGGTAGACAGGAATGCCATAGTCAGAAAACAAAGCAAGAGTCTGGACAATGGAATTGCAAAAAAACAAAAAACAAAGGCAGCATGGGGCACATAACAAAGCTAACACAAAGCTGGCGGAGGAGCTCTTGCCCTGGAAATATTTAGCTTCCCCTCCCCTGCGCCCCGCCGAGCCCGCACTGGTCCCAGTGTCCTCTAGTTCGGTGGCCCCAGCTTCAGTGGGAGGGCGATGCAGAAGGGAGACATCGAGTCAATGTGGGGCACTGACTAGCCTGATTCCTCGGGCCTGATTTCCCAGTGCCTGGAATTTAGAAAGGGGCTCCGAAAAGTTGGGGAAGCTTTCCTAATACTGCCACCAGTCACACAAATCACTGGAAATACATGTGAAACTTACCAAACAATGGTGTCCTTGAAGCTGTTTCCCTGATAAGACAAGAAACAAAGGAAGAAGTAACATTTTAAAAGACAAGAATGCATGCATTTTGCAATCTGTGGGTTTCACATAACCTACCTACAAATCCCCTCTGACCTCTGGCCCAGATATTGATGCCTATGGCATCAACATAATTTAAGGTCGCGAGTCATACAGTAACACGTGGTGATAGGTAGTTCATCATAAGTTTTTAATATTGCCATTTGCTCCAATACTGGCCTGCTTCCCTGTTTCTTCTAGGACTTGGCATAACCATCTGAGTCTTCTGCCACTCTTTCATGCCAAACAACAGATTTGCTTATTTGCTCTTTGAAGAGAGAGCCAGAGAGGTCTCCGAAGCAGGCCACCTGAGATGGATGTCATAAACTTTTTATTACTGTGGAATACAAGGCATTCTGGTCAGCAAAGCTATATAAACAGAATTCTTTATACCTTTACGTCCTGCAAGGATTTTTTTTTTTAAATTAAAGCACATGTCTGAGTGTAAAAAACATGTAGCAATGCACAAAAATGTCTGGCAATGTTGGACTCACAGTGGGAGCTGTTATTTATTATAAATCTACGATTTGACACTTTCCAGATGATCTCATGTGATCTTCACAACCACCGTATGAAGTAAATGTCATGATCCCCTTTCTGCAGTAGAGAAAACAGAGAAATGCCCCATTGCTAGTTAGAGGGCGGCTTAGCCTTTGAAAGTTGCTAGGTCTGTTGAGACTGTCTTTCCAAATCTATGACTTCCTTGCTGTTAGTGTTAGCAGTTATCGTTGCTGCAATAAATGCGGCCTGAACAATACAAATGTATTGCCTTACAGCTCTGAAGGTCAGAAGTCTGCAGTGGGTCTCATTCGACTCAAATCAAGTTGTTGGCGGGCGGCGGTCGCTCCTGAGTCCCTGGGTGAGATTCTGCTCCCAGCCTTTTTCGGGCTCTGGTGCCTACTGACCGGCCCCCCCCCGAGCGGAGCGTGCCTACCTCCACTCTCTGCCTCCCCTTTTGGGTAGCCTTCCCCTCAGTTTGTCTGTCAGCTCTCTGTTTCCTCGCCCCGTGCAAGGACTGGTCCTTGGATTTAGGGCATGCAAGATAAGATAAGCTCCTCTCGAAATCCTTAATTACTCACATCTCTGGCTATGTAAAAGTTGTATGTACAGATTCCATAGATTAGTATGCGGGTATATTTTTTGCGGGGCGCGGGGGGCGGGGCGGGGCTCGCCATTCAACCCACAACCATTAGCAATTACATGACTTATTTCAATAGAGAGTTTTCAAAATTTTCCCTCCATCTCTGTTTTGGCAAGGGGACTGAGGTTTGTAATGCAAAGGGTGATTCTGCCGTTGTTGCTGGAAGTTTCCATCCTTTCAGTGGTAGGTCCACTGTGAAGGGGGTTGAAGCAAACTCTGACCAGCGTCAGGAGACTTTAGTTGCCCCCTGGACGGCTGCTCGTTCCCCTAAGAACTCTTAGCGTGGTGCCTGCCTGCATTTCTTTCCTCCCTCTGGTGTGTTCTGCTCTTTCTGATGTAGGAGCCTGGAAGAAATAGTCTCACTCCCTACCCCAACAAGTTTGCCAGGTTTTGTGTTCTGAGTTTTAAATGCCTTATTTCAGGAGAGTAACCAATCTCACGTTGTCCTGCCAAAAGCGGATGCTACCAGGCACTGGGACTAAAGCCCACATCCAAAATGTTGTTTTTTTTTAATAAAGATCTTGGCTGTGAGAAATAACAGTGCTTCTTAATCCAGGGAGGAGAGAAAGTTTTGCAACAGGTGGGACTGGAGGTTTTAAGGTGCAAATGTGAGCACATGAACTGAGGGTGAATGTGTGGGTTCATTTCACCAGCCAGTGGTATGGGAGCTTGTCCCCAGAGCTGCCTTCATGGGCGCGAGGCCTGCACCTTTGCTCACCTAACATTGCAGGGTTCCAGGTCCCCACCCAGACATATTAGCTACAACTCTTTGGGAACAGGTCCCAAGACTCTGAGTATTTAGCAGTTTTGCTAGGTGTCACGGTAAAACTCGATAAAGGTTGGCCCGGAATGAAGAGGACAAGGTCGTGAGCGCAGAGGGTATCTGCGTTTGGAACAAGTCGTGGGAAGCAGAGTGAGTGAACAAGGTGGGCACCAGATTCCCTTCACTACGGGCAGTTTGTTTCTGCATTGTGTACATAGTTTTATTTTCATATTATAATTTTTTGACATCTTAAAAAAAACAAAAACTTTTTGGCTAGGGAGAGGCTGTCCCTAGGGGGCTAGCCAGTTCTCAGAGATGACAAGGAAGGGTTCAGCCGGAGGGCATCTGTGGTATGCAAACTGACCGGTGCTGAGCCACACCCCCTCTACCTGGTCCGCACGCCCAGGGGTCAATGTCCCTCCATTTTCATCGCCTCAGGGCAGCTAGAGGCCCCTTTCATAGCTCAGAGCCAGCTTCAAGGATTCTACCTAGTCAGGCCTAAACTCTTTACCTGGCCTGTCTCGCCTTTCCCTCAGAAATCACAATAAATGTTGTGGTCTAGGCACTGCCCCCAACTCCTGTTTTCTGCCTCCCAACCTCCCTGATGATCTCCCATGAGACTCTTCATGGTGTCCAGGCGTGCGGTGCCACTTGACTCTACGACTGATGAAAATAATAAACTCTGCTTCTTTCCGGAGCTTCTCCTGTGTCTTCTCTTGTGGTCGAACCTGGCTGACCAATACACAAAAGAATAGAAAATGATTTTCAAGAAGCAAATCTTTTCTTCTGTGTTTACAAACTTGATTTATATTGGAAGGTGTCAAATGGAGATAATAGAACTGAATGCTGAGGGAAGATTTCAGGCTCAGGGAGGCTAGTTTCTGATGTCATGGGAGTCAGAATCTAACTAGAACTTTCCCTTCTGTGACTTTCCTGGGCAGATACAGCTACTTTCCCAGAGGTCTGCAGGTTTGGGCCACCCCACTTTGGGACCTAACTCTACACTACTGGAAACCAAGCAGTGCTACTGGCACATCTGCATTCATAACGGGATCAGGTCATGTTGGGGTCATGTACAAGTGGGCTTCTGTGCTCAGCCAGCTGACCCTTGGCTCAGATTCCTTTTTGTCCCTTAACCAGAGGTCCACTCATTGACCTGGGTTATGGAGCTTCTCCCTGGTAGATAACTGCATGTCATCTCACATTCATACAACCATCGGGCAAAATGGAAATCACGCCATTCAGCTACTTAACAAGCTGTGTGCCCATGGCAAGTTTTCCAATCCCTTGAAACTTTCACATCTGCAGGGGATATTATGTAACATCACAGTGAAGAGTGGGAGAACTAACGCATATAAAGTGTTTATTGTAAAGGCAGACACAAATAGGTATTCAGTAGATGTCAGCTATCATTTTCGTTGTTGTCATTATTATTCACTGGCTTGGGTAGCCCAGCTGCAAGTGGTAAGGCTGAGTTGAAGCATTTACTGTCTGATTCCCAAATCCACGTTCTTTGTGTTCGCTCTAGGAGAATGAAGATGAGGGGCAGCTTCTCCACTTCAACTAAACCCGGATTACGGTGGGTTCCCATCTGCCAGGCACAGATACCCACCGCGCAGGTAAACGGAGGTCTCGTTGGTGTGATGATTGATTTCAAGCTGCCCCATGTGGGAAGAAGTGTGACATGCAGTTGCTGACACACTAGCGCCCGATTCACAGAACAACCATCATTTTAGCTTTCCGCATTTGCTTTGGCTAACAGTCAATATTTTGTCCAGTAAAGTGCCAGCCGTCATCGTTTAACTCACATCATCCGCCCTTAGAGAAGAAAAAATAAGTCAGGACTATTAAAATGTCATTTAATAAAATGTCTTTCAAGGTGATATTCCTTAGGAAAAGTATTGACTAAAGTCTTCCAAAGAAGGTGCAGGGAAAGAAAAAAATACCTTGACGTGGTTATCATGCTCCAATCCTAAAGGAAGAATTGAATCCATTTCTAAATTGAGCAGTGACCCCGCAGTGCTTTAAAAATACCCGTGGGGGGAAAATCCATGGAAATGTCTGTCAATAAATGTGAAGGTAAACTTTTTAAAAATCCATATGAAACAGCCTATTATTTTTTAAAGATTTTATTTATTTATTTTTAGAGAGAGGGGAAGGGAAGGAGAGAGGGAGAGAAACATCAATGTGTGGTTGTCTCTGGCACTCCCCTGCTCCCACCGGGAACCTGGCCCGCAACCCAGGCATGTGCCCTGACTGGGAATTGAACTGGTGACCCTTTGGTTCGCAGGCAGGCACTCAATCCACTGAGCCACACCAGCCAGCAGGGTTAAGTTGTTAACAGCCTATTAATACTTTATTGTAACAATTTTCCAGTGCAATTTTATCTATTCAAGATATCTTATGATGCAGAAATGTCTTTTTTAAAAAATAAAAAATAAAAATGAACATCTACCAACTGATGAAAACTTCAAAAATTTTTCAGAAGGCAAAAATAATAATAATAATTCCTCACCTGCAAAAACCGTTTGGAGGAAAAAGATAATATGCTTAATGCCTCTGGGATTTCAAATAGATGCGAGTGTATAGTTTATTGCATCCACCTGTGAAATGTGTACTGTGCATCTAGAAAGATTTGGGTCACTCTCCCGTTGACACTGTACTTTGTTGGAGGCCCCCCCTCACCCTCTAGAAAGATATCCTGCCGTTTTGTGGAAACTTTGTCAAAGCTTGCCAATCCAGGGTGGCTCTGTAGATGAAATGTCACGTAGATCCAGGACAAAGGACACTTCTTTCTGAGCAGTCAACCGAAGAAGATTCCTTAGTTACCTCTTTCTCAGTGTGGTTGGTCCAGCCCGGGCCTCAGGGATGGAGCTTGCTTAGTGTCTCTGAGCCCTCTCCACTCCCACCAAACTCCACCTGTGCTGTGAGGCAGGTCCCAGGAAGGAGACTCACCTGGTCTCTCTTCGGTTTTACAGCAGTGCTGAATCTCATGGCCTCTCTCTTGACAAACCACCCTAGTTTCTATCTTCTGCACAAGGTCATAGATCTTTTGGGGGATTTGGGGAATGGGAGCACTTTCTGCCCCTCTCGTGTTGGCTGCAGTGTTTGCTGGTAAGAGAGAAGGATCTGGAGAAGTAGGCAGGCCTATCTTCTCTCCCAGTAGTAGCTTTTGACAGTCTAAGCAGAAGCAGAAGTGCCTGTGTAACACTTTTTAAAACAGCTTTATTAAATAAGCTGCAGATATTTAGAGTCTACAATGCGATGCAGTTGACATACGCATACGCTTGTAAAACTATTATTACAATCAAGACAGTGAAGGTACCCTCCATCCTTGTGTTCCTTTGTCATCCTCTTTCCCACCGCCCCTCCCGTCCTCCCCAGACAAGAAATGGTCTGCATTCTGTCAATACATATTACTTTGCTTTTTCTGGAGTTTCTATATACAGGGAATTACACAATATGTACTTTTGGGGGAGGGGCAATTCTGGTTTCTTTTACTCTGCATAACTATTTTGAGATTCATTTATTTTGCATGTATCAATATTTCATTCTATTCTACTGCCTAGTGGTATACTACTGAGCGGACATGCCACAGTTTGTTCACCCATTCATTTATTGAGGGGCATTTGGGTTGTTTCCAGTTTTGGGCCATTACATGGGGGCCATTATATGCTGGGAGCATTGTGTGCATCTTTGCACGGCCACTGCTTTCTTTTCTTTTGAGTGACATGGCTAAGTCATATGACAGGACTATCTTAACATTTTTAAAATCTCCCAAACTGTTTTCCAAAGAGGATGTAACCTTTTACATATCCATTGTAGTAGTTAAGAGTTCTGTTTCCTCCAGATCTTTGCCAGCACTGAACACGGAGAACACCTCTGAAAACTTGGGAGAGGCAAAGTTTCCTTAGATATGCAACACCCAAAGTACCATCCGAAAAGTAAGTAATTAGTAATTCAAAATGCATAAAGTTAAAACTTCTTTTCAAGAAAACTGGTAAGAGGATGAACGGCCACAGATAGAGGATATTGGCAAAGCACCTATTTGGTAATGTCTTATAGGCAGAATATATTTAAAACAAAACCTAAAACACTCAATAATGAGAAAACAATCAATAAAATATTTGAACAGACACTTCTCCAAAGGAAATATGAAGATGGCAAACAAGTATCAATCATGCAAACTAAGACCACAATGGGATGCCAAACCACATTTATTAGGATAACAAAAATTTAAAAGATTACACTGTTTTACCTGTTTTTAACTGTTCAATTTTGAAATAATTGAAGATTATTTGAAGGTTATTTCAAAATTGAAAACTTGTAAGAAAGAATAGAGTTGTAAGAAATAACACAGAGAGATCATTAATACAATTTCCCCAGTTTCCCCTGAAGAGTAAGAGCTTGAAAAACTATAGTACAATATCACAACTCCAAAATGGTATCATTCAGAGACTTTATTCCTATTTCAGCCGCTTTACCAGTGCCCGTCTGTGCATGTATTTAGTTCTCTGCAGTTCCGTCACGTGCGCAAGTCCCTGTGTCCGCTACCATAGTCGGGAGACAGCAATCCCACCCTGGGGATCCCTGTGCTACAACCACCTCCATCTCCCCTCCTCTGGGAACCACTAAGCTGTTTCTAACTAAAATTATTTTCTTTTCTCTAATTTCATTATTTTGTCATTTGTGTTTTCCTTAAGTTCCACTTATTCTCTTCCCGTTATCACACCACAGCTGCTCCATCTCTTGAACTTCTCAGACTGTTTGGTAGTGCTGAGAACACGCACACAGAGAGAGGAGGCTGGTGAGAATCTTCTCCTGTGCGAAACTGGCAGTGGAATTTGAGGAATGCTTGGGAAGGGGGATCAAACTTGACAACTTTGCTATCAACAAGCAGACTTGTTTCCGATGTATGAGCCAAAAGGCCACATAAAACTAAACATCTAAAACTGCGTTCTATTAAATGTGTGTAACAGAATGAAGCATAAACATGGAATAGAATTAAAAAACACATGAAGACTGGAGAAACAGGGGCCCCCAGGGTTGCACGTCCCTAAGATGCTTGTTTCAGTATCGCTCTCTGGACAGGTGTTTGCCTGTGTGTCCTCCTGTGTCCATTCTCGATTTCTACTGCTCTTTAAACACATTGTTACGTATATTTTTTTGGTCATTTTCTCTCCGTACAACTGATTAGGAATAATTATTCAATTATTTGCTGCCCCTACATGTAAGCAGTGGGGCCCTTTGCTAACTAAAATTTATCTTCTTCTTAAAAAATAGGACAACAAATATTGCAATACCCTCTGAGGAGGTGCTGTCTCTTGTTCCTACATAATTTGGATTTATAAAAACATAATGCATTTTCTTGGTATCTCCCTTTGTATGACTCACGATGTGTGATGACAGTCTCCCTATATATCCCTTGATTTCTGAAAACACAGATTTCATAAATCTAAAACTGAATGTCTAAGCGCAGAAAACTAAGTGGTAAAGTATTACCTACAAGTGCTTCACTGCAGAGCGCTGTCCCCCCCCACTACCACCACTGACAACTTGGCCACACAAGTACCTATTTCATAAAAAATAAAAATGTCACTCAGCGATGTGCTCGTCACTTGGCAGAGAATCAACAACATCTCTCCATCCACCAATTTTAACACTTAGCTATAAACTTTAAACAAAATTTTTATCTGTATGTGGATAAAAGAAAGAATTCATGGCTAATCTCAAATTTTACCTAGTTCAGCAAGCTATACAATATGGATTAATTTTCAAAGCCAGTTTGAATTTTTAAAAATGAAATTAATTAAAAAAATAATGACATTTTGAAAGACAATTCTGGACCATTCCTCAGCTCTCTCATCCAAAAGTGAACAAGTCATCCCCATTCCACTGATGGGGTAAATTTAAAGGTGAAATAAAAATCAAACCAGAGATGATGGGGTCTAGAAGGTGCCTGGACTGAACAAAACATTATATAAAATTACAGTGTTTTGCTGTGATTAGTAAACCAAACCTCCTACTGAAAACACTAAACACAAATAATAAAACATACTTTTAAAAAAACCTTCTTCAAAACATCAAGCAAGTAGCAAGGAATTATCAAGACATCTTACCAATGAGAAATCAGAGAAGTAACCCAATAAAGCAACACCTTCAGCTCTGAAACGATATGACCGCTGTGGCAGATTTAAACTTTTACTTGAAAGCTCTGTGGGGATAGAGCCCAACTGAAGCCCAGGGCACACATAGGGTCGGGGGCCCCGGGGAAGCCTCACCCCCACAGTCAGTGGGAACACGAACAGGCACTCTCTCATAATAAATGTGAGGAAGACACGAATTGGCTCTGGAATGGGCCGTGAAGGCAAAGGCTCCTGCGTGGTCCAGGGAAGCTCAGGTCCAGGGAATGAAATTCGATTTAAAGTTGCCCCTGGCCGGTATAGTTCAAGGGAGAATCCAATCAATTTGTAACTTAAAAAATTTAGGGATGTTATTTTTCTCCTCTAACAATAAATCTGATGGTAGGAGGTTGTTAGCATGGGCTCAGGGCTGAGCTGTCTTCGATAGCTTTCATTTAGTTCCCCAGTAACCTCGCGGTCACAGGGCTATTGCTACCCTGTCACGATCACATCTGCATGACAGATCACAGAGGAGATGGCTCTCCCATGCTTACGCTTGTGCCCCATTCTGTGTACAGAGTCCGTTATGTGGCTGTTGCCTTGCTGACAAAAGACTCTAGGAAGGGAATTTTCTAGCTGCCCAGGTTCAAGAGTTGATGGAGGTGATTAGGAAGGGTTTGGGGTGAGCACTTGAGTGAGCCAACCTGCATTTTTTTCATTATATCAAGTTACCTTAGGTATAAGGCTAAAGATTGGAATTCAAGGCCAAGAACCTTTTATTAAGAGTGTCAATACAAATAACATTTCGGAGCACTTGGATGCTTACAAAACACACCAATCTATTGAGATGGCTATCACCGCCCTCACTTCCTGATGAGGATTCTGAATTTAGGAGAAGTTTTATTATCTACTCATAATTGCCCGGCGAGAGAGTAGAGGAGCTGAAAGTTAAATCAGGTCTTGATTTTAAATCTAATGCTCATTATACCTCAAAAAATCAGCCCCACGGTATTTATTGTAATCCTCCCATTTAGAGAAATGCACATTTGGGTCTTATAATAAAAAATTTCTAAAAAGTATTTTATTACCTTTCAAGCCATTATGTGATATAGCAAGGATTATGATCTTTATTAGTTTTTGTTCCTTTTCCATTATCGCTTTGTATTTCAGCTCGCAGACAGTGAAAAAAATGAAGGCACGTGCATACAATAATAAGCCAATAAACTGTGATGCTTGGTAATTAATAGAAATGAACATCAATTTGGCCCTAATAATATACATAGAACCCTTACTAATAAAAAAAAAGTTCATTCTTGATTGAAATTGTCTGCATTGACTTAGTAATTCAATAAATATTTACTGAGAACTTAACTTTGTTCAGTTACTAAATATTGAGATAAAGCGGTCATCAATAACAATGACATAGAATTGCCTAGAAGTATAACGAACTCATTGTTATTTTTATAGTTTGGGCGAATATATTTTTTCAACTCTCTATTATCACGCCGTCATCTAGCACCAAACATAGGGCCTAACAGCATCAAGGAATTTATCGTTTCTTATGGTTTCAGGGGGTTGGCAGACAGAGTGGTCCCGCTGCAGCCACTCCCTGCGAACACTCAGGCAACTGTTTCCATCCGATGACCTGCCTGGGGTTTAGGATGCAAACCGACCGCACTGGCACAGCCAGGTCTTGATGTTGTCAGCTGGGACGCCGTCCTCTAGGAGAGCGGGCTGGATTTTTTTCCCCACTGCATTGTAATCTCCGAATTCTAAGATGGTGAAAGTGGAGGCTGCAGGATCCCTTAAGAACTATCCTTAGAAGGTGCACACAGATCACTTCACTGTGTTCTGTTGGTCAACGCAAGTCATCCCGTGTTAAAAGGGGTGGGGAAATTAACTCCACCTCTTTATAGAAAGTGTGGCAAAGTCACACGGGAAAGCGTTTGCATAGAAGGATGGGGGGAATAGCTGTGGTTATTCTGAGAGCAATTGTCCAGAGTTCACCCTTTGGCTACAACAATTCTCATTCTCCCCTCATGCCAAATGCACTCAAGCTTTTCCCCAAAGTTGCATCTCAATTTTATATTAGATTTAACCTCCAGATCCTTGTAATTTTAATCGGGTCTAAGTTAGACTCCTCAGGAGCAGCTACTCTTGATCCAAACATCTGTAAATGAAAAAGACCTGCCCTCAAGTCTCCAAAACTCAATATACAAAAGGCAGAGGCTGTGTACAGCAGACAAACACTGGTCTCTATTAGTTCTGAAATCCAGATGGAAACACGTCGCCTGAGTCCCTACTCCAAGGGCAGGGGCTGTGAGTGTCTTTGCTTTCTGGGACTGATTCCTTCCTTGTCTGTTGTTCTTTCCACACTTGGGTCTACCTTCTGGGCTTTTTGCTCCGTTCTCTGATGACATTTGAAAACACCCTGCCACACTTTTTCAAAGTCTGAATTATTATAAAATATAAGGAAAACTTAAAAGTACTTAAACTTTTAATCTTAGTTATATTTAATGACTTTTAATTGCCTAGACATATGTCAATGATAATTTCAATTTTAAAGTTTATTTGAAGCTTTAGTTAAAACAAGCGTCGAGTTTCTTGTGCCGTGTTTTCTGAAGCAGTGATGATGTTCATACTGAGTGGCTTTCTTGACATGTGGATACCCTACCCTTTCAACATACAAACTAAAATCCATCTTTCAAACCTTAATAATTGGGACTGGTGATTGTATCTCACTAAGTTGTTAACTTCATGAATAATTTCTAGCTACCTCAGTTCAACTCAAAAAGCATTTGTTGAGCCCTCCCAATAGAGCTTGGACAAGCGCTGACCACCATCCAAATTCTGTGGAAACACAGTGAGGCACTTAGACTAATCATTAGAAAAGCAGAAAGCTGTGGTTCATAAAAGACTTCTTGGAAGAGAAAGTTATTAAGCTGGATCTTGAAGGATGGGAAGGAGTGCCTTCCAGGAAGAAAGAGCAGCACCATCAAAGGTATGGAAACTTGTTTACATGATATGCACAGGGAATTGATATATTCCACTCAGTATTAGATTCAAATGCTAATCTCTTCCAGAAACACTCTCACAGACACACCCAGAAATAATGTCTACTCAGACGTCTGCGTTTCCTGTGATACAGTCAACTTGGCACAGAAAATTAATCATCGGTGCAGTTAACCTTATAATACAGAGGAATGGGCCACTTAGTATTCATAATAGGAAAAAATGCATGATAGGGGTCAAGTGCTGTGATAGAAGCTGCCATAAATGTGCTCACCCGGCAACTAATATATGATGTTGTCCTTTCCTGAACCAGAACACATAGGTCAAGGGAACACAAGTTAGCAAAAGGAATGGCGCCTTTCATTCCCATTCTGTACTGGTTTGCTAGGGCTGCCATAACAAAGTATCATATTCTCAGTGTTTTAAACAAAGATATTTATTGTTGCACCGCCCTGGGCATTAAACATCCAAGCCCAAGTTTTCACCAGCAATCTTTTGTGTTCTTTGGCTTGTAGAAATATCACCTTGATGCCTGCCTTTATCTTCACATGATGTTTACCCTGCGTATGGTTTTCCATGCCCAAATATTGCCTTTTTTTAAATAGTGGATTAGGAATGTTATGTGTAAAGATATGCAAAACACCTGTATTGAATATTCCTGATCAAGCATTTATAAACAGGAAGAAGCTAAGCGAGTCTGTACATGATACTTGAGAATATTTTCGGAAAACTAAGGAATATAATCATGCTGCTTGGTTGCCCCTAATGTCCCTGGACAAAATGGTGAAAGAAGAGCATAAGCTCAGGTATTTAAATATCTAGGTCAAGTGCTACATAAATGATGTAAAAGCTTCTAGGAGTGCCCTGAAGTATGACCTTATCTCCTGAAGCCCGAGGTTTGAATTTGCTGAAAATTAAACGCAGAACTTATCTTGCAGTTGGATGAATTACCATACCAAGGTGACCTCCCAGCCTCATGGGGTGTTTACTGTTGAAGTGAAGACATTGGCTGGGGAAGACTGGGATCCTCTAAGTTGGGATGGGATGTGTGAGGATGTTCACGAATGTGGGGACATTAAGTCCCTCAATTTTGATGATTCTTCTTTGCCAGTGAGGAAACCCTCCCCACTACCCACAGAACTGGCTTCTCAACCCCAACAAAAGTGATCTCTCCAACCACGCTGGAGGGTCATCTCCAGCCACAGTGGTATTCCCCTTTTCACCTGTCTGAGGACACTAACCCTTTCTTGCCCGAGGAAACCATAATGGCCTTACCTGATGCAGTTTCCATGTACAACAATGTTGATTCTCTTCAGGACTCATCCCACCACCGTATTGCTTCCAGGCTTATAATTCGACACAATGTTCCTCAGGTCCCTAAAGGTGAGGGACCAAGGGAGACCCATGGGGAGGTGCACTACACTCCCATAGAAGAGTATTCTAATTCATAGAAGCAGAAATTAGGGGGAACACATGTGGAAATGGGTATTAAGACTGTGAGATAATGGTCGAAGGAATGGAACATAAAATTGAACGTGGCAGAATGTATTGACATGGGCTCACTAAGCAGAAAGTCTACATTTAATGTTGCAGCTCGGGCAGTTAGGATGGGCTGTAATCATTTGTTTGGTTGGTTGACTGAACCATGAATCAAATCATGACTCATTGTGAGCTAACTGGAAATACCTGACATCTTTGGCACTTCCAGTTAGCCAGTTAATGTAGAGGAAGGATTTCAAAGGCTTAGGGAGAAGGGAATGTTAGTGTGGATTCATCATCTATGACCTACTCACTTAGGTGGGGGGAGGGTCCAGAAGACTCATCTTTCAACAATACTTTGGGAATTAAATTTGTGAGGACAGCCCCAGCATCCTTGAAGAGCTCCATAATTATTCTTCTCTGTGGCCCAGACCTTAGAGGGGACTGAGGGTACTTAACTGGAGAACCTAAATGCAACGGGAGTAGTAACTGAATCTCAATGTGACAAGGGTCACGTGGTGGTACTCAGCCACCAAAGGCAAGGTGGGTGTGGTTGCCATAATGGAAAACAGAGTCGAAGTGACCGTAAGAACAGTCTGACTCACACAGACCTATCGTGCTGTCTGGTTAATCACTGTGTTCCCACAAGAAAATAGATTGGAAGCCTACTAAAGTATTATGTGATCTGTTGTAAGCAGTAAAGTTCTATCTCAAGTGAAGGAAAGCTTAACTGAAATCATAAAAACAGAGTCATGACTTCTCAGAAAATTC
This sequence comes from Mormoops blainvillei, assembly GCA_004026545.1. Classification (NCBI taxonomy): domain Eukaryota; kingdom Metazoa; phylum Chordata; class Mammalia; order Chiroptera; family Mormoopidae; genus Mormoops; species Mormoops blainvillei. The sequence continues at coordinate 279,088 of PVJD01000667.1, forward strand.
CCAGATGAGAACCAGTTTATAGATTTAGAACCCCATTGATGAAGGGAGGCCAGGGCCCTTCAAGACAGGACCCAAATATGCTACCGAAAATTTATACTGTTAATCTTTCTCCCAGTCTTCTCAAGGGACCTTCAGCTTTTCACATGTGCATTGGGCGAAAGGAAGTAATCAGATGTTTGCGGGACTACTGGACACTGACTCTTCTTGGACATTGATTCCAGTGCATCCGCAGTGTCACAGCGGCCCTCTAGTTAGAGCAGGGGTGATGAAGGCCAGGGGATCCAAGGAGTTCCAGCAGAGGCCCCTCTCCTCTGGGTGCAGTGGGTTCCCCAGCTTGTCTGTGGTGATTCCCCGCATTCCAGAGTGCATCACTGAAATAAACATATTTAGCACAAGCAGAGCCCCCACACTGGTTTCCTGGCTCATGGCGCGAGGGCCATTGCAGTGAGAAAGATCAAGGCGAGCCAGTAGAGATGTCTCTACCGAGAGAAATAACAGATGAAACGCAATAACGCACCTCTGGAGGGACTGCAGAGATTGGTGTCGCTCTCTAGAACGCAAATTTTACTCTTTAAAAACGCCTTCTTGCTCTTTAAGTGATACTTTTGTAAAATACAATAGGTATGAATTACTGAGGCATTTTATGTATCTTGTTATGTCAAGATGCAAAAGACATAAAAATACAAGACTGTTCTTTAAAATTATTAGATAAAATGGACCAAAAATTACACTGTTAAATTACCATAAACGTTTCCAAGTCTGTCACGTACTATAATTACCTCAACACATCCCAGCATAACAGTTTGCAGACAGGCACTTTGCACACCACTTGAGCCTGCTCCAGGTCATTGCCTGCAGTTTGGGTTGTCAAGTGCGTCCAGGAAATGCCTGCAGGAATTCAGGGCTCCCCTGATGTGTGTCCCTCACTCTGGGTTTTGCATCCCCAAGTGCTTCTTCCTCTCCAATCTTTTCAAACAGCAGGGTTTTGTTTTTATTTTATTTTTTAATCTAGGTTTGGTTTGTCTCTGTAGGAGCGTGAATTGAATCCCACCTATGCCATCATAGTTGGAGAGAAAACCCAATTTAGATATTTTAAAATATTTTTTTCCTATTTCTCTTTATTCATTGCCCTTTCTTGGAGACAATGATCAAAACTTGCTCAGTTTCAGGGTCAGTAAACTACAACCTGCTACCCACAGCTTAATTTTGTTAATAAAGTTTTATTGGAATACAGCCATACCCATTGCTTTATTAGCTGTTTATGACCAATTTCACTTTACACCAGCAGAGCTGTGCACTTCTGATGGAAGCCGTGTGACCTTGCTGGCCTAAAATAATTATTACCTACCTCCTCGCAGGAAAATGTTTGCCAACCTCTGCTCTATTTCATTCATATTTTCCTGTAATTTCTGGGATATTTAGGCATTCCTGCACTCATTAAACAAACATTTTATTAGAGGCTGCCTACACTCCAGAAACTGAGCAATATTTCAGAAATACAATGATAAAAAGATACCATCTTTTTTTATGTAGAGCATGTAATGTATTTTCTGTAATAATGTCCATTCACTGAGTTTTGAAAGACAATGCTGAGTGTAGCATTTATTAGTCTGGGTGGAAAGGGTTGTTAGTCTCTTATCTAGGCCTTGGTGTCCCTACTATGAATTTTATCTCAGATGCTCTCTGACGGGGATGAGACCTAGAATACAGTGTTTGCACATTTGGTCATGACAAGTCATGATCGCGACTTCCTTTAATCACAGTGATGTTCTATTTAAAAATACACTTAGATTTTTTTCATGAAGGAAATACAAATATGTCAAAGGTTGCACTTTTTTGTTAAACATTATAAAGAAACAGAAACGTTTAAATTTCTATCTGGTTGGTGAAAATAGAACTCACTTTTTCCTTCCAATATTGTTCAGACTTGAGTGTCTCATCTTACTAATAAACATTCAAATAACAATTAGCTGTGTTGAGACAGAAAATTGCTTCTCATTTGCATGGTACATTTCTTCATTTCATAAATTATTTCAAATTAAGGATATGTTATTATCTAAATGATCTATTCTTGCTTGATTTTTTTGAATCCTCAGATTTTAAACCCGTCCATAGTCATATCACAAAATAAACATTCCTCAGTACATGATGGGACCAACCTGACATTGCAGAAGCAAAAGAGGACACCTGGATCTCTCGTTTCCTCTGGAAGCATTTTATTCTCTGCTGTTGTCAACAGAGCTGTAACCTAATAAATACACATAATGGGAGATCTGTGAATCACTGTAGCACAAAAAGTGTTTTTGTAGCAGCAGAAATGCAATTAACCAAAGCTTCAGTAATATCCTGAAAGAAAAAAGACCAGGGGCAACACTGCTCAGGCAATGCTAAATAGGTACAAAATTCTCCAACTTTTCCACGTCACACTAAAATATTTCACAGAAGCCTTAATAATCTGGTCAAACGCCCTTGCTCTTAATACCCTCTTGACATCCAAATGTTTATTCTGCTTGCTTGGCAAAGTAACATTTTACCTCTTAGCTGAAGTTTAATTAACATTAATGTTTAATTTATATTTATTATTTTGTGCAACTTTTCTAATGGTGGCGTAAGAATTATCCAGGAGCTTGTTAGAAATGCAGATTCTCAGGTTCTACCCCAGACCCAGTGAATAAGAACCCGCCCTTTAACAAGATCCCCCGGTAATTCACAGGAACATTAGAATTTGCAAAACGCTGGTTAAGATTTTGAAGCTGAGGGAGCATGAGATAATTTCCCACAATGTCAAGGAGGAGTCCTAAGGCTCAATGTTCTCGCAGAGCGGGATTGATGGCTGCGGTGGGGAAGATAAAGAGAAGTGGACAGAGGGTTGGGGGCTGGGGATCGGAGGGAAGAGATGTACGTGGCTCCTCTGAGCCGAGAGGTTTCTGCAAGGGCCTCCTAGTGCTTCCATTAAGCAACGTCCTCCATTAAGAGGGCACTCGGGATGAGTGCTTATTTCTATGCTGTTCCATTTTGCTCCTTGAATTTTTTGGTGCACAGGCAATTCCAGAAAGCTTCCCCAACCTCCATGACACTTCAGTCCTTTCATGGTTATTTATGTGCCACATATATAAGCACAATGCTAGCCCAGTGTATAAATGTTCAAAGAATGGTAGCTTTAAGTAAAAATGTCATTTCGTCAGTTACATTGACACTTCTGTATATCTCTATCCAGACCAAACTTACTAATTAATCTTATATGTGAGACCTTTCCTTCCTTCCTCTTGCCCTTCTTGCCGTTCAGCCTTCTAGCTTTCCCTAAGTTTCTCTTTTCTGCCTTTCAGCATATATTAGTTAGGGCCTACTGTGTGTGCACTATTACACTCAGCTCTGTGGAGACCTAGGAAACATGGGTCTTGCCCTCAGGTAATATATCCACCTAGTGGGGAAGGTAAAATCTGTATATACGAGCTCTGTCCGGAAGGTATCCCACCATGTAATATGAAAAATAGAGACATTTATTGAAGAAGATACAAGATACATGAAACATTGAACATAGGACAGTGACACCTCAGTCCCCTTCAAAATAGGCACCTTGGGACCTCATATAGTTCTCCCACTCATCATCAGCTGCCCTGTCGTATTTTCCTGAATCTCATTGGTGGTCTGAAATCTCTTCCCTTTCAAAGGTGATTTTAGTTTTGAGAAAAGGCAGAAGTTGCAGGGCACCAAATCTGGGTTGTAGAGGGGCTGAGTTACTTGGGTGATTTGATGTTTCATCAAAAAACTGCACAAAACTGTGGTGCGTGAGTGGGCGTGTTGTCATGATGAAGCTGCCCATCACCAGTTGGCCATGGCTGTGGTCATCATATTGCATCTCTCAGCTGATGAAGAACATTGAGGTAGTGCTTCTTATTAATTTTTTGGCCTGGAGTGGGGTACCCATGATGGACCACACCTTCCCAAACAAAAAACACAGTACACATGGCCTTGATTTTGCTCTGACTTTGCTGCTCCTCCTTCAGGCATGGAGACCTGGGCAACTTCCATTGGGAGGACTGGGCCTTCATCACCAGTCATCGCCATAGGCCCACCATTCATTGTAAATTAAATGGCATAAATTAATTAAATTTCTTAATATTCTCAACAGTAAAAGAAGATCATTAGACTGGGTGATTTGAAATACACACTAGCTCTAAAATCTAAAAAATCTGAAGCATGTAAATGCCATTTCTCCTGGAATGGCATTTCCTTACCAAGATGTTGTGACCATTCTCACTCGTCAGCAGAGGTATCATGTTAGGTGGTGTCCGTGGGTCCACATACCCCCATAGGAAAATAACAACAACAACAACAAAAAGCTTTGTGTCCCCATGGGTTGATAAACATTATGTTTTCAAATGGAAATAGTTTAGCCATGATATGAGAATTTAGAGGAAAAACATGTTTTTCTTCCCTCTGGAATATTCGCCTATCGATAAAGTTAGCTGAATAAATGACGATGATGAAAGATCATTAAAAAGGATTAGAAATCCACTTCAGAAGGATTTTATAAAAACCGAAGTTCCATTGTGATCTAAAACAATGAGAACCTCAGATTATTTTTTCTATAATTACTATTTAATATGAGTTTTTTCATAGACATTGATTTATTATAAGTAAGAAAAGGGACATTATTGGAATATTGGGCTGCTTTGCAGCTAAGATTATAATTAACAGCTGAAGTGTTGGTGACATATCTGTGTTCCTTGGCACCCATTTTGTTATTCATTTAGGAATGTCATTTTAAAGGTTGTTAATTGGCTATTAATGGTGTATGGGCTCATTGCAATGAATACATTACATCATGATGAGTCTATATTCCTAACTAAAGATACCTTGTGACCTAATGATTACATTTGGTTATAAAAGGGAACCTGTTTCTTTATTGGGATTAAACCGAGTCATCAAGAAAAAAATAATCAAATAATCATTGAATATTAGAGTTGGTATTGAATTTGTCTAAACTCTATGTTATAAATAAAAAACTAAGGCCCATCTTAGTTAAATAACTTCCCTTTGATCATTTGATTTTGGATGATCTGGGATTCCAAACAGTGTAACTCTCTTATGTTTATTACACAGAAAACAATACCATGATAATTATTTGCCCCAAATCTGAATTCTTACAAAGCTATACCTTTAAATTTTGGAAGTTAACTCCCACCCCTAAATGCTGCACAAAACAACCCCTGACAATGCTGAAGCTACGCTTGCTTTTCCCACAATATTGACTGCCAAAGGAAAAATTGCTGCAGACACAGTTAAACAGGTAAGAGAGGGATCGAAGGCTATGTCAACAGGAGGGAGCGCCTGAAACTCAGTCTTGGCTCAGTTCCACTGAAACAAGGGATGGGAGAGTTTTTAAGGGCATGGCTAGGAGGGTTGTTTGCCATCTGTTTTTGCTAATTGGCTTTTTCCAAAAGAAAAGTAAACTTTCTCCTATCTTTATGACAGGAGGTAGTTCTATGACCGGAAGTTTATTGAAGCAAGATGCCAGGAAGTCAGAGTCCCACACCTTCCACAGTGACAGTGAGATAAGGCATGATGTTCCTTGATGATTGCATTTCAAAGGGATGAAGCCCAGGTCCCTGAGAAAGGTAGTCCAGGCTGACGAAGCCAGCAAGAGGCCCCTGAAAATATTTTCATCTCAGAGGGGCAGAGACTGAGTTTGCAATTCTTTTCTCTAAAGTAAATACTAGAAGAACAGGGAGAGGGTGGGGCCTCCATGGTTAGGCCCACAGATGTTCTAGGGGCTGAGGTGAGAGGGGGCTCAGGGGCCCAGAGGCAGGGAGAAGCCTGAATACAGGTTAGTCAACCTGAGGAGAACTTTAAGGCCATCTTGGTCATGCCCAAGGATGGCTCTTCAAAGTAAGTTGATATCATTTTTTTAATGCTAATTATATTGGAATCATCTAAAATCAGCAAATTAGACATTTGCAAAATTTTATGTTCTCTTCTGACATAAAGAGCCAGCCATTTTCCATGTATCACGGGGGAGGTGAGGTTAAGTATGCTAATCCCTCTCTCATATGATCTCATGACTTCTAATATATAAATTCATACTCCCTGGCTCCATGGCAATTTTTTCCTTTTCCTTATTTACCACCCAGAAGAGTATTTACACATGGAACAGGAGCAATAGGTAATTAATATCATTCAATTCAATAGAACTCATAGAATAAGGATGGAATAATTCAAGAAACTAGTGTGTCCAGCAATTTACTACAAGGAATTTCAGGAAGATGAAACAGAGGAATTACGGAGAAGGAAGTGATCAGAAGTCTAACATGAACACTGATTGACATAAGTCACAGGAGTGTTCTAATAATGTAAACAGTGACTATCGATTTAAATAAACTGTTACATCACAACATTGAGAAGATCAGAAGGGATACCAGGTTCATCATGTGTTTTGATTATGCGGTAAGGACTATAAAGGGAAAATCAAGAACTATGTCACCTTCGGTGCTGTGTAAATAAGGTATATAGAATATAAATGTGTGCTTCCAGCCAAAAGTTAAAAACGATTGTCCTTAGATGCATGAATTGAATGGTTGGAAGTGGTCGAATGGGTTTTTCCATTTTCAGTCATAAATCGTGTAGTGCCATTGAAGTTCTAAAATGTGTATATGTTAATTTGATAAAGAATTAAAATAATAAGTATAAATTTGATTTACCATCAGATTAAGAATTTGGCTGATATTTTTGATGTGTGGTGGGGTGCAGGTAAGAAAGAGAGACCAGTATCAGATTCACTATTTGTTCTTGAGAAAGAGGGTCTAATGTGAAAGATTCAGCACCAATTACAAATATATTAACTTAACTTTTAATTTTTCCAAAAGCTGACTTTTAAAAATAACTGTGTGAATTTGTTCTTGTTTTTTTATCCAGCTTCTTAGCCCATGAATCTAGTGACTTTCTCCTGAACTCGTCAGCGTAAGGCCTACATTGAACGGATGCTTCTTACTCTTCAGTGGAGCTCTAATTCACTCGCCCCTCACGTCTTTCATCCTAAGGAAGGAGACAGAAGCTAACACTGCTGTGTGTCAAGAAATAGTTGCTGTCCCAACCCAAACCAGGCGGTGACCACGCTTTTCTTCCCAACAATATTCTCAGTCACTTTATACTGACAATCACAATGGTCACTTAGTCACAAAGGGCATTATGACTCGAGACCAAGAGAGAAACAAGAAATCTCCAAAGGTGTCATCATTGTAGCAGAGTAAAAATCAGACAGTGGCCCCTCATTAAGTCCATGGAACCTCAACATTCTCATTCGATTCTATAATAATTGGTGGTAGAGAGCAGGACACTGAGGTGAGAAAAATGTCACCTACCATTTCTAAGGCAAGCCATGAGACTGAGCTCAGCCTGCCTGGATGGCTTTTTAGCTGCTGACAGCCTGGGTCCCAGTTGACCCCAAGGAGGGAGAGATGCCACGGCCTGAATGTCCTTGGCTGCATGGTTACTATTCTGACAGCCATTTTTGCACCAAGTATATAAAAGCAGAATGGACGAAGCTGCTTATTTTCACATTTTCACTTTTGCCTTTTATGTTATTGGTATTTCCAAACTGATACTGTCTACCTATTCTCCAATGATCTTATTGCCAACTCTTGGGAGTAATAGCATAAATGAAATGGAGCCTTTTCATAAAGAAAAAGGAACTGTCCAAGGTATTTTAAACTCTAACATATGGTACTGAATAAAATTTAACAAATTAACACATTTATTTCATTAAAAAATAATTTGCTTGAAGAGACAGAAAGGGAAAAACTACAAGTTAAAAAAAAACAAAATAAGGATTAAAAATCACTACATTCTCAGAAGTATGGATGGAATTTTTCCTTTTCTCTGAGCAAGTGACCCGAAACTGGTTATGTATAGCACAAAGATATAATTTTGACCTTTATGATGCCCCAATAACCCAAAATAAATGTGATTGACTTTGACGAAACTATTAGCTGAATGTCACTAAATACCTCACTTTAAATTCATCTATTACTTCTGAAAATTGGAGGCATATGTATAGCTATGTAAATTTCTAAAGGTTCAGACAGGTTTTCCTGGGCTATTTTCAAAGACTCTACATACTTGTGACAGTCCAGTGCCTCTGAAAAGAAAAATGTGTGGATCTTTGCCTCACAACAACTTCTTGTGGTGTTTCAGTGTTTTATATGTTACTTTCCTAGCAATACAAATCTTTTTACAGCCCAAATTTAGGGCATTCCTATGATACCTTCCTGCTGCTATATTGCTAACTAAGACTCAGATGACATTTAAAGTAAGAGCAGTAATTCAAGAATCTCCTGGCTACTTTGATAAACATTCGTTGAGAAAGAAATATCCCTTTTGCACTTTTTTGAAAGGAGTCATGCTGATCAGAAAAATAACATTTTTGAAAGAGTTAGATAAGAAAAATACACCCCACTCAACTAGCTTGCTGGTTAGAAAAGCCAGCATCATTCTCGGGCGCCGCATCCTCCATCCTGAGCGCTCCACCTTCCGCTGCCTTTATCGCCCAGGAAATGCTGCTGTTTTAGATGCCCCCTGTGCCTGATCACTTTGTAATAATATCTGTATCTGAAAGAGTCCCTTGTTTCTCATGCACGCTTCAATGTCAACAGAATGCTGTCATTTGGCAGAGAGTGGCTTTTAAAATCTGAGCTAAAAAAAATGGATTTTTACAGGGAATGTATTCTATTCATCCAGGAGTCATTCAGAAAAGACCTGTTACTTTGATACAAAAGAATGTTAAGTTTTCTAATTTAAACATCTCTATCCCATACATGATTCAATTGGGATGTTGGATGGAAGGTCTGATGGTAAATATACAGGTGTTTTTCCATGTCATTTGAAGCCTCATCTATGAGTATTGCTGGTGAGCAGGTGGAAAGTGAATAAGAAAGGATATTAACAGGGCCAGTGTGGAAGTAGCTGTGTGGCCAATCCCAGTCCCAGAGTGGCGTCAAAAGGACACACTGCTTTTGGTCAGGTCCCATGTGTAAATGATGGTGATGTCTATTAAGCTGCTATTTCATAAAGTTCTCCAGAGCAGTTCTACAGAGAAAAAGCTGATTAACCATCAATATTTGCTCTGCAGTGTTGTCCACCCTCACTCAACCAAGGATATCACACCTAAGACCAAGACTAAGGAATGAGATAAAGAAAGATTTTGCATTCATAGCAAGAGATACAGTGATTCAGGGACTACTAACTGGCACTGAGTGATGTATAAAAAAATCACAGGCCCTCACCTTTCATTTACTGTATCTTTTGCAGAAGTCATTTCCAAAAGTTTTATAAAAGTCTCCAGATTCCTGCTCAAAGGCCTCCTTTCTGAATCACCATCTTCACGGAATCAAAGCAACGTTCTATATGACACAGTGGGAAATAGGGTATTCAGGAAAGAAGATTGGTTTTCAAACTCTCAGTTATTATCAAAGACCTCTCTCTGCATCTGGTTGAATTTATATATATAACATTTTCGCTCTAAAGATCAATAAATGTGACTTGGGTAGAAAACATGATGTTCGTTTTTCCTGCTAAATAATGAAGTCTAGTCTAATGCATTCTAAAACTTGCTGGGACTTGTGTAGAACCCTACACACGCACACCGCTCTAGCTTATACACTTCGTTTACATAACTCAATCTTGACAAAAGCCGTGTATGTGTGTAATCTTTGTCTTGCCCAGAGTAAAACAGTAAGATTTCATTTGCATGCTCTGGGAGTTTGTAGGGATACAGTAACCAAAGTAAAGCACCTTACACAATGGAGCTGGTGCTCCCAAGACTAGAAAGGATTGATTCCTGCCCAGCCACACTGAGGAGGTCTTCCACTTCATGCTACTTCCCAGGCTACCCAAGCCCATAACTACTGCTTGCGAATGTAAACTGTGAAGTAAAATAAAACAACAAAACGAAGAGTCTGTACTGAGCTCTGTGGCTCCTGATCTTAAACCTGAGTGTGCGGTAGTCCCCTGGAGGGCAGGTCAAACCACAGATGGTTGCGCCTCACCCCAGAGTGTGTGATCCCAAGGTGTGAGGCGTGTCCCTAACAAGTTCCCCAGAGATGCTGATGGGGAGGGTCTGGGACTAAGGTTTGAGAACCTCTGTTCTTCAGGGTTTCTGAGGTCACTCAGAGGAGTTCCAGTACATTTATTTTCCTTTAGTATCTGCTTCATTACCTAGGTTCACTTCAGACACTTCTTCACATGGCGTGGAAATAGCAAATGGGCTTGACTGAAGAGCAAGCTAGCGCCAATGCTGTCCCGACACCCCACACCCAAAGTGAAAATACCATCAAGCACTGATGAGCTACGTATTCTACCCATCCTTGTCATAGATGAGTTAGTACCAAGTTAGTAAAAGCAATATAATTTTCATTGATTATCACCTAGGTTCTGTGCTCATGAGTATACAGACTTTCATTTAAACCAATGGTGTAGACAGTCTGTCAGGGGAAAGTTTACAGAGAAAAGCACTAAAAATGGGAAAGAGACAAACCCCAGAATGCCATTTTAACCACAAAATTAAACTCTTCAGAAGAAACAATGTCTACATAGAGTCTAAAAATAACACAGAGAGATCATAGTCGAGGAATTTGCAATTGTCTATTTTAGATCACAGTTATTTGTCTAGATTTGTATTGATCAGCCCATGGGGCTGTCAAACACTTGGAAAGTGTGAACTGAGATGTGCTGAAAGTATAACATTCACTCTGGATTTTGAATACTTAGTATTAAAACAGGAAGGATGCAAATATCTCATTAATAATTTTGCTTTCATATATATTGCATATTGAAGTGATAACATTTTAGACAAGCCTGTTTAAATAAAATGTATTATTAAAATTAATTTCACTTTTTTTTTTTTACCTTTTAAAATGTTGCTACTAGAATACTTCACATTATTTATATGGTTTATGTACATCTCTGTTGGGCAGTTCTGGTTTAGATCTTTAGCTCCTTTTAACCTATCCCAACCCAAAGCTTTTCGCTCACTGTACCGAATGCCAAGGGCATCTTTGATGAGTACATCATGGCATTAGCTGGGTTAAGGCTGGTGCTGGCTCAAGCCATGTCAGTATCCAGTGCTTGATAGATAGCTCCTCATCCTCGATGCACTTTCATCTGCCAGAGCAAAGAGATCCAGTGTTTCTTGTTTGATTTATTATTTAGTAGCTTATCTATTAAAGAAAACTATTCAAGAAAGAAAGTCTGCCCTTGACTTTTATCATTAGTATTTTTGCATCAAAATCCTTACAGTGGGATATTACCTATCTACACAACCTGAGATATTTATTATACAATGGGGAAAAGTGATGACACCAAATGTTTTGGGGATTTGGCTTGGGGAGATGTCATTGACAGACAAGTGAGAAACACTGTCATCAGACTTTTTGCCAACAAGTTTGAATGCTGAAAACAACTGGACAATTTAAAATTCTTTTTAAAATATTGTAAGTTTATATCTAGCTAAAATAGGCATTAATTGTCCAGATTTAAAAATCAAAAACAAATCAACTGCTCTGAAAGAGAACAGAAAAAAATTCCCATTTAACAAGGAAGTTACTTGTTAATAATAGATGATGTCCCAGATAAAAGGGAGAAATGAGACCCAAGCACCAGAGCGTCCAACAGAGGGAGGCCTGGGGATGGCCTGATGGTGAAGTTCGGTGCCCAGATGACAGAGTAACAACTGGGTTGAAGAGGAAAAGCCTTTGGGAAGAAGTTCTCCAGGAATAAAGGAGAGCTAATTTAAAAATATGATAAAGACACTTTGTAGAATGCTAAAAACAAGGAGTATCCCTAAGTATGAACTGAATACAAAAAGATACCTATTTGGGGGTTTGGAATGTCTGTAATTGTATAATGCTTATTATTGTCACAGGAGTCAAAAATAACTTTACGAACCTCTGCTTGCAGATGCCTTCCATTTGAATTAGCTTAACATGATTAATCCATCCTCTTCACTGATTGAAATTCAATAATAATAAAGCATACTCCAAAATTTGTTTTGATGTCAGTGTATGCTAAATTTTTTAGAGCAATGACCTTTACTTTTTAATTTTTAATTAATTTTTATTGTATTATTATTATTATTTCATTACCATTTAGTCCCCTTATACCCCCTTCCCCCACAATCACCACCCTATTGTCCATGAGTCCTTTTTCTATTTTGCTCAGTCCCTCCATCCCCTAACCTCCCTCCACCCCTTAACTGTCATCATGCTCTCTATCTGTGAGTCTGTCTCTATTTAGCTTGTTAGTTTAGTCTGTTCATTCGTTTCTACATATGAATGAAATCATATGGTATTTGTCTTTCTCTGATTGGCTTCTTTCACTTAGCATAATGTTCCCTAGGTCCATCCACATTTTTGCAAAGGGTAAAATTTTCTTCTTTTTCACTGCTGAGTAGAATCCCATTGTGTAAATGTCCCATAGTTGTTTTGTCCACTCATCTGCTGATGGACACAGGCTTCTTCCATATCTTGGCGACTGTAAATAACTCTGCAATGAACATAGGGGTTCTCACATTCTTTCAAATTAGTGTTTAGGGTTCCTTCGGATATATTCCCAGAAGTGGGATCACTGGGTCAAAAGGCAGATCCCTATAAAAAGATTCTCAACATCACTAATCATCAGGGAAATGCCAATTGAGGCCATGAAGAAATACCATCTCACATCTGTCGGGATGGATATTGTCAATAAATCAATAAGCAAGTGCTGGAGAATAAACCAGAGCTTTTACACTGCTGGTGGGAATGCAGGTTGGGGCAGCCACTGTGGAAAGCAGTAAGGAGAGACCTCAAAAAATTAAAAATGACCTTTATTTTTAAAAAAATTATATAACTTCATGATAAAGACTAAGACAAGCAAAAATATTAAGTGAAATTTAAAATTCAATTACTCATAAAAAGTCATTAACTTTAAGTAAACATCAGTCTCTATGCACACGTAGAAAGGGCATAGATGTAAGAATGCAGATAGATTTAAACCTATTCCAATAGTTCAAAATATGTTTTGAATTATTTTTAATGAATAAAAACAACTCTACAGTAGAAACTGAGTTGCTGAACTGAAGTATCTCTTACTCCTAGGAGTCATTATTTTCCTATTCATAAGTCAAATTTAAGATGTTTCAAGGTTTAAAAGATGGAATAAATTGAATGGGGATGATAGATTGTGCTTTGGTTTAGGTGAGAGGCTATGATGGCTTGTTCAAAGGCAATGTTGGCAGAGATAGAAAGAAAGAGACAGATTAGAGGTGAGTCTGGGCGACAGAAAGACGCCTACAGTGCAGAGGAAGCAGAAAATCGGTCATGGTCTAAATTATGGGTCTAAAGAAAGATACCTAGGGAGCAGTCAACTTCTTAAAGGGACAAGAGACAATCTGTTAATGAAGGAAAGCCTGAATTTACTGCAGAAAGAGAGAATACCACTGTGATGAAGTCTTAGCAAGGTATTGGAAGGGGAAGAGAGAAGCCTTAATATTTACAAGGCTTTAGACGCTGAGCTCTGGTGGTTTAAGGCAGATCTTTCAAGCCAGGAAACCCAATCAGCACTGAGTAAATATAGTTTAGGACACAGAAAAGAGAGGGTCTTGAAGGGGTTCTTAAATATACTGCAGTTGGTAAGCTAATAGTTTGTTCAGGTGAACAGGACGTTATCTCATAAATTAATCTGCAGGAATTTTCCAAAGCCAACAACCCTATTTCTCCTGGGAAAACAACTAAATCTTGTTGACATAGGTAGTTTTTTCTGAGCCATATTGTGGGTTTCAGTTCTCAAGAAAGAACATGGAAGGAAGCAAGAAATGTAGCTGGAACTCCACACACAGAAACACCTGCATTTAAAGAGTGCATCTGTAATAGTGTCAAGGATAAAAATAAAGTTAAAAATAAATAAAAATAAAAGTAAGGATGGGAGAAAACTTTAGCAAGAGAACAGTCAAAATTAGGAGGGTTGACGATCTTAGAAGCCAGTGGAAGAAATTGTTGAACAGTGGGAAAAGGAAAAGGAAGATGAGAACTGATAAATTCCTATTGGAGTTAAAACATAGAAATTATTGGCAATTTTAGCGAGAACTTTTCCAAGATACACTTTACTCTTCAGTCTACTGCCATTTCAAATGTTTGTAGCCTGACCCAATACGTATCACAGAACATAAATCTTCCACCTGCTTTCCTGTAAATAATGACTGTCACTTAAAATCACTGTTATTCACTCAGTTCTTTCAACACAGGTAAAAACCCACATAACACTTAACAAGCCCTTTTTCAGGGTATTCTACAAAAAAAAAAAGTGGTCCTTGCAAAAATCAATATGTTCTTCTCTTTTGATCCCGTGGTTTGTCGATATCCGTGGCAGGCTATCAAAAGGTATGTTGGAAGTCAGCAACACGTAAGCACCTTGAATAATTTTTCAGTGTGGAATAATTTTTCCTCAATAAATTCCCTTAGTTTAAATTGTCTATTTTTAAAACCTAAAGTCTGGGTACTTTGCTGATTTTTATGAAAGCTTATATTTACTTATGAAGAGTCTGTGGTACAAATTATGGTATGGTCTGTTTAAAAATATTACTTATAGAGCTGTTTTTGTAGTTAAATATTTCTATCACTTTGGATATACTGAGCCTCAAAGTATTTTCGAGTTCTCTGAGTATGGGGAATAATGCGAACGATTCTTTCCAGCATTCGGCCCCCTTCTGAGGAGGTCCTGTCTTCCTGGACATCCACCCAGGCCAGCACAGTGTTGCAGTGCTCAGAAGCCTGGTTCCCCTGGCAACCATCCGTCAAAGCCAGCGCCAGCACCTAATAGGCTGTAGAAAAGCCTGGGAATCTGGCTTCTCTGCCCTTTATGTTACAGATGCGGGGAGTCATCCTTCCCTTAATGGCTGCCAAGGGTACAGTAGCAAAAAAGATAACACCAATTAATTTTTCAAAGTTTCTTGCTCTATAGAATATAGTATATATATAATCATGCACAGTCAAATTGCAGATGGGCAATGAGAGACTCCTGAGACTATCTGACTCATAACTGCTTGGTGCCTCAATGTTTTCAACACATGTGTGAAAGCTGGAAGACAAACGCTTGCACGGTAGGCCTCCCGAGAACTGGTAAAAGTTCCCAATTTATGAGGAGCAGTCGGGATTCTTTACTGTTCCTGGCTTCTTGAGGGAGCAGAAAATGTCAGCCCCAAATACAGTTTTTGGGGGGCATAAGGATTATTTTATGCTGATTATTTTAAAGAGGCAGCAGACACAGAAGAAGCTCCAAAAACTTAGAAGTTACCCTTTTATAAGAGACATTTACATTTATGTGGGAAATCTTCATTTATAAGGGAATCTCCCTTGTGACACCAGGGAGAGAAGGACAACTAAATCCCTAAAGCTCTTTTCAGTGGAGTAGGCAGCCCCTTAAATCTGCATGACAGCCATGCCCTCTTTTTCTGTGCTTTGCCTGAAAACCTTCTATAACTGGCTCCCCATTCCTCAACCTCTTTCTTTTGTCATTTGCTGAAGATAGTCTTTAAGATGGTGGCTTAGACCATTTTGGGGAGTTACTCAGTATTCCTGGGTGTCTCCCATGTGTACAGAAGGTATACATGTTATTAAACTTCTGTTTGTTTTCCTCTTGTTAATCTGCGTTTTATTACAGGGGATTGTAGCCAAGAACCTAGAAGGGTAAAGGGATATTTATTTTTTCTGCCCCCCACTTTTCTCTTTCAGTCAGTATCTCCCTGTTCCGCCCCATGGCAGTGAGCCACCCACTTCTCCAGTTTCATCCAGTTATGGTCACTTCATTTCTAGGCCCCTCTGAAGCCATCTTCTGGGTGATTTCTGTTGTCTATTCCTCTCTAGAGCAGCCTTGAGGAGACTGTCCACACATTCTCTCCAAGGCCCCTGTGGGTAAAATCTAACCTCACCCCTGAAACTTGCCACCTTTCATATTCTTTGCTGGATTATTTCTTTCCCTTGTTTAGAAAAGCATGCACTTGGTTTGTTGGGTGGACAGTGTCCTTTCTGGTCTTATACTTTGGTAGACTCCACAGTGTGCATTTAGTAGTAAACATCTAATTTGAAGTTTCACTGTGGTCAAGCCATTTCTAATGGTCAAGTGGGGAAAAATGCCCAGCTGGCTGGTCATGGGACCTTACAAAGAATCGCTGTCAGTTAGGAGGGGAGAACTTGGATTTCCTCAATTAACTGCTTGAAGCCAGCAAACCGCACACCATCCAAAGGCAAAGCTGCTGTTTTTGGAAAGACAGGTTTTTACAGACTGAGTTCCTCTCTGGTGGTATCATAACACTTTCATTCTTTTATGAAAAAAACCTCACTTGATTTTTAGGCAGAAAAATAAGGCAGATGAAAAGTTCAAACACAACATTTTGAAGCAAGTGCAGAAGTGAGTGCACCATTTAAATGTTAAATTCCTCCTGAGGGCCACGATTTGGTCAATGTGTTTGTACCTTTTATAGGTTTCGAATTGCACAACACTTTTAGAGCAGGTGAAGGCTAAAAAAAGAAAGAACATTTTTCTCCTACCCGTAGATGACAATTTTGGTTCCCTTGATCTGCTAATTTATGCGCTGTATTGTGCAGGGTGCAGAGGAAGTACTGGACAAGTCGGGCTCAGCAGGGGTAAGTTCCTCAAAGCACGGAATCATCTTAGGAACTAAAAAAAATCATCAGAGTTTTAGTCAGTTTCTGCTTCGAGGCTCCAACTGCCTGGTGGCAGAAAATGTAACGTTTACTAACTCGGGATCAACTCATCCATTTTGGGTTCTGCAGAATTTCCCTCTCCTTCTCTCTGCAGTGATGACTAAATTTGGTGGCTTGGGTTAGGAACACAGCATTAGGGAAGACTCCTAGCTCTTCACATTGGCAGCATCTGAAATGTAGCAGTTCTGGCCCGGTCCGCACACATAGTCATTTCTCCATATTAGAATCCCGGGCTCTCTGCCTGCCTCTCTACTCTCTTAGCAAATGGTCCGATCTGCTCTCCTGTGAAGAATTGTCCAGCCAAAATTCTAGATAATTTCTTACTGCTTCATCCTTTTCCTGTAAGTCAGCATGTCTTTTCAATTATAGTTCTAAAACCATACTTCAAATACATCTGCTTTTACACATTCCCCCTACCACCACCTTTGGAGGTCACCAAGAGAATGTAGCCACTCGCTGACCTGTGAATAGGACCTGGGTGATTGGTGGCTCCTTTTCCCTTCCCCTGTGCCTTCACCTGTTGTTCTCACACTAGGAGGCACTTGAAGGGCACAACCTTTAGAGAGTCAGATGATAATGAGACCTCATATGTAAGTTCCCTTGCTTATTAAAACTGCTCCCTACCAGTCTGGAGTGGTCTGTCTCTTTCTCTGGCCTTTCCTTGCCCTCTGTGCCCAGGGGTCAGCTTCAAATCCCACCCAGGGAAACCTCACACTTACAAACCAACACCATCCTGACCCAGTCACCATCACGTCGCTGGATTTCCACAGGAGCTTCCTGATTGGTGATGCGACTTCCAGTCTCCCTCCCCCACCTTCCAATTCACTACAATGCAGCCAGAGTAACCTTTAAATGCATCAATGAAGCATGTTATTCTCCTGCTTAAAACCTCTCATTTTCTTCCTATTTCATCTACTATAAAATATGATATTCTTTCCCTGTTTACCAAACTCTACAAGTTTTGGATCTTTCTTATCTCCCTGACTTCATTAAGTATGAATCGCTCACGCATATTAACTTTCTTGTTCTTTTGTTTTTAACCGCTTTGTTGAGGCATGATTGGCATGGTTGGATAGGCAGCAGTATCATGTAGGGTTTTGTGGGTTATGATAAAAACTTTATATTGTATTCTAGTTGTAACTGGGAGCCATTAGGAATGTTTTAAATAGAAGGGTAACATCTCTAGTTTTATTAAAAAATAAAATCCCTTTTAAAATAACACAGATGTAGCAGGATGTAGCGAGTAGGAGGGAATCAAGTAGATTGTGGTACATATTCAGACAAGAGGAGACAAAGCAGCCTAGGAAAGTAGTGATGGAGACGCTTGCTGAAGAAAAGTCAGATTTGAGACATATTTTGGAGGTAGAGCGAACAGGGTTTTATGTGGGATGGTAGGAAAGTGAGAAAAATCAGCAAATTGGAGGTCATTGAAAAGAAGACTGAAAAAGAAGTGGGCTTGGTGGAGGGCGGAGGTGATGCTGTGGTCTGGCTACACTCCATCCGGGAGTCTATCAGGTGGTCAGCTGGGCTGGATGCATAGGCAGCTGGGTATCTGAGGGTAAGGCTCAGAGGAGGGCATTCAGGAGACACGTATTTAGGAATCTGCAGGTGTAAATGCTGTGGAAGCGCCTGTCCTCTCTGTGGGAGAGTGCACACCAACAAGACGGTCCCAGCAGAGTCCTAGGCCGGGTAGTGAAGGAAGGAGCCCCAAAGGGGCAACAGCAGTGACCGTCACTTACTGAACACTCCCATTGCTCGTGGTTTAGAAAAGCCCTGCCCATCCGGAAATAAGGTGTTTACTGGTATGTCCTTTATTTCCTTTTGTGTGTTTAGTCATTTAACTCTTTAATGTATTTTATTCAAGAAAATATTATAGGATAGATTTACACTTTCATTCTTCCAAAGATGCAACCAGTTATTCAAGTGATCTTTATTACATAATTCAGCATTTTCTAACTCATTTAAAATGGCAACTTGATTATGAATTCCATTGTTTATGTATTTGAGTTCACCCTGGTCTTTCTCCTTAGTTCCATTGTTCTATTTATTTAGGCACCAATAATAAAATTTTATTTCTGTTAATGTTTTAATACTTTTTATTATTTGATCATGCAAATATTTAATTATTGAGATTTCACAAAGTGCTCTTGATTATTTAACCCCATTTACTTTTCAAGTTAAAATTTCAGATCTTCCTGTAATTTGTCAAAAACTTCTCTGTTATATTTTTAATCGGTATTAAATTACAGGTGCACATTAACTTTGGAAAAGTTATACATTTGCAATGCTTTTCTTCCCATAAGAAATCTGATTTATCTTTTCACTTATTGAAATTCACTTCTTTTAAATGTCCCTCCAAAATATTTTTAGTCCAACTTACATAAAGACTTCACATTGAATTTTTATGCATTATTTGATTCCTATTCTCAGCTATTTGAGGTTAATATCCTGGAATAAAAAATAAAACTTTGCACAAAATAATTCTTGGGAACAGTCATAAAAAGCTAAAGAAGCCTTTCATGATGACATTTTATAAAGTCCCAGGCTGTGAAGTAGCTCCAAGGTAAAGTAAGTTCTTATCATTATAACACATTTCCATGGAAAGGAAACCACTCTATAAATAATAATATAGGTTTTGTACAGAGTCTTTAACATGATTTTCAGGAAATGCCACCAACAGCTGTGTGAGCAGGGTGACATATTTATCCTTAATCAGTGTTGGTTTTCTTCCACACAAATTGAGAATAACGTGTGCCCCTGGTGGTGGTGTGGATAAAGCAAAGCAAGGTATGCTAAGCTGGTTGTGGACCTAACACCTGGTTAGGTACTCAAACAAACGTTAGTTCTTAATAGGAGAAAGCTTCTCTGGCACGCAACTAAGGCAGAGAAGAGCTAGAATATTGAAAATCATGGTTTTTCTTTAGTAGTCTCTTTACCTTCTCTTTACCTTTACATCGCCAAGTGACTACATTTCAAAGCATGTCTATTTTTAAAATGGCAAGGGACACGTATGACAGACCCACGGACAAAGACAACGGCAGGGGGGAGGATTGAATGTGGGAGGGAGGTTGGGGGTGGGTAGGGCAGGGGAGAGTAGTGGGGGGAAAATGGGGACAGCTGTAATTGAACAACAATAAAAATTCTTTAAAAAAATGTTTAGAAATGGTATTTTACTATTGTGTTAATTTCATGTGGCCGCTATCTACAAAACTGGTGGTTTCAAATTAAATGGAATTAAAATCAGCATCACTGGCCTGAATCCAGGTCTCAGCAGGGCCGCGCGCTCGCTGGAGGCTGTAAGGGAGAGGTTGTTCCTTGCCTCTTCCACCTTCTGGTGGCTGCTGGCTGTCCTTAGTTTGTGGCCACATCATTCTAATCATCGGCCAGTCAGCATCTTCAAGTCTGTCTGCTCATCTTCACATTTCCCCTGTGTCTGTGAGCAAATCTTCTAGTTTTTTCTTAGGAGGATGCGTGTCATTGGATTTATGTTTCATATTATTTTCCCTTGTTAA